>JAFEMH010005151.1:0-175825 GCA_022495995.1 Adenophora triphylla var. japonica | reverse complement strand
GTGTCCTAGGTGACCGTATAGGTCGATGGCCGGACCCCCGTGATAGGATTCCTACGTATCCCCGGCGGAATCAAGCCCTCGGTCGTAGTTCGCAGGTCGTGAATTTGTGAGTGCGGGCGTGGTGGTGCCCTCGAAGTGTCGTGTGACCGCCGAGGCCGTGTGTAAGGACGTGGTGGTGTCCTAAGATGCGGTGACCGCCGAGGTCAATTGTGAGGACGTGGTGGTGTCCTCGGGATGGAAATTTTACGATTTTCCTAATCGGGTGGTTTAAGGCCTTCCGGCCGAGATAGATGCGAGGACTTGAATCGTCTTCCGACATGTGTTGGTGCCACGCCGGAGGACTCTGAATCGTCATGATTGCGGCTGGTGCCACGCCGGAGGACTTTGAATCGTCTCTCTCGCGGCGGCTGGTGCCACGCCGGGAGGACTTCGAATCGCCTTCCAATGCGCGGCGCTGGATGCCACTGCGCGGAGGACTTTGAATCGCCATCCTGGGCGGCGGCTGGTGCCACGCCGGGAGGACTTTCAATCGCCATCCGCCGGCTTGATGCCACGCCGCGAGGACTTTGAATCGTCTTCTAGCCGCAGCTTTGATGTAACGCGCGAGGACTTTGAATCGTCTTCTAGCCGCAGCTTGATGTAATGCGCGAGGACTTTGAATCGTCTTCCTGGGCGGCCGGCTGATGTGCCATGCGCGAGGACTTTGAATCGTCTTCTAGCCGCAGCTTTTTCAGGATGTTAATGCGCGAGGACTTTGAATCGTCTTCTAGCCGCAGCCAGAGTTGATGTAATGCGCTTTGCAGGACTTTCGAATCGTCTTCTAGCCGCACGCTTGATGTAATGCGCGAGGACTCTCAATCGTCTTCTAGCCGCAGCTTGATGTAATGCGCGAGGACTTTGAATCGTCTTCTAGCCGTTAGCCAGTGGAGGCAATGGCCGCCTTGTGCTTCGAGAGGCGTAGATGCCTTTGTGTTTTTGCATGTCGAGTAGAAGGTTGACTTACGATGATCGACCGGTGCTTGCGTTGCCGTTGAAGTGGGTCAAGGATGATAACGGCCGGTGATTGCTTCACCATTTGGCATTTTGGGAGGCGCTTCGTGCCTGGGACTCAGACTCGGAGGTGTCAGCTCCTTCTCAGTGCTTGTTTTGCCGTTGAGCGGGCAAGGATGATGGCGGTGCCGGGGATATGCACCCGTATGACTTCCCTTTCGACTTGTCGGGGGAGGAGCTCCTGGCTTACTTGATGGCCGCTTGCTGCCGCGTTGAAGTGGGCGAAGTTCGGGCTTACATCCGACCGCCGGTGCTTGAATTGTCGGGGATGCGTGACCTTGTAGGGCCCTTTTCGTTGGGAAGATGACTTCGACCTCCGAGGGCCAAAGGCCGAGTTGTCGCTGAGCCGCTGAGGCGTCTCAGGCCTCGATATTCGCCGGGAGGTGTTGCTCCTTCTTGAATTGCCGTCGGGCGTTTGGGAGGCGTCTCGTGCCTCGAATTGAGCTGCCGGGATTGAATTGCCGGCGAGAGACCTTACGTTGATGGCCGTGGGGATTGAATTGCCGTTGAAGCTGGCGCGAGGACCGTCTTACGCCGACGGCCGGGATTGAATTGCCGTCATTGGGCGAGATCCCGGATTTTACGTTGATGGCTTCGGTGGTGGTTGAATTGCCGTTGAAGTGGCGAGAACCTGGTCTTACGCCGACGGCCTAAGTGGTTGAATTGCCGTTGAGTGGCGAGGACCGGTCTTACGTTGATGGCCTGGTCGGTTGAATTGCCGCTGAAGCGGGCGAGGACCGGTCCTTACGCCGACGGCCGGTGATTGAATTGCCGTTGAAGCGGGCGAGGACCGGTCTTAGCGTTGACGGCCTATGATTGAATTGCCGTTGAAGTGGGCGAGACCGGTCTTACGCCGACGGCCGGTGGTTGAATTGCCGTTGCAGCATTGGGCGAGGACCGGGTCTTACCTGGCCAGACGGCGGATTGATTCCACGCGCTGAAGGGCGAGGTCCTTTGCGGGTATGCACTGCCCGAGACTTTGTTTCGAACCACGCGACCGGGGCTCCCTTTGCTTTGACGTCGAGAGCTTCGATTGATGTGATAGGGTCTCTGTGATATTGCCGCCACAATGGGGCGAGGCGTGCTCGCCGAGCTCTACTTCTCTTTGGACCGGTTTAGCCGGGTGTGCGCGCCCTTTGGCCTCAGCTTTTGACTTTGCTTGGAGGTACGAGTTTATTGCCGTTTTGATTTAGCAACTTGTCATTTCTCCGTTTTCTTTTGCACCGAGCCTTTTCTCGTTTTGTCACAGTGTGGTTCTACGAGGTTTTCCAAGCTTCCCGTGGGATAGAGATCCGGGGCCGTTGCCGCGTATCCCGCTATGCCGGGCCGGGCTCGTACGGCGAGGAAGAGGAGGACCACAGGGGGAAGCTCACCATCGCCACGGGATGTGCAGTGAGCGTCCTGGAGAGAGATAGCCCTGAGGGGTTCGTCTTGTTCCCGTGGGCTCCTGTGATGAGGGGGATGAGTTTGAGGGGGCTCCCGAGGTGACAGCCGCGGCGAAGATGCCGCGGGCTTCGACTCGCGATGTCATGTATCCTGGGAGCGGGTCTTCCGGCGCATGGCCCCGGTGTGCTTCCCGTGGCTCCGAGGGACCCTCCTTTGGGATGCTTGATTCCCGGGACATGGACGTGCTCGATTTCGAGAGGTACCTCGCGGTGCTCGGCGCCGAGGAGTTCATCTTGTATGGAGAGGAGTACGGGGCCTTCGTGGAGGAGGAAGCCGAGGACGCCGCAGTACCGGCGCGGGAGAGAGAGGCCGGCCCGCAGTGCTCCCCTGCAGGTTCCGATGCCGGGACCGGATTTCACGTACGTCCGCGGGGACGGATCGAGGAGGAGGGTGTCTCGCATCTGCCTCGAGCAGCTCCCGCCGCATACCGAGCGGACCCCGATAGATCGGTGAGTGTGCCGACTCTTTTCCATCTTGGCATCTTTTCTCGTATTTTTCTTTTGTTGTTGAGTATAACTCGTATTGCCGAGCCGTTTCCTCGTCGCTTGTTGGTGCAGTCCCGGGAGAGCCTATGATATGCCGACTCGCCGTTACGTGGCGATGAGGTCAGTTTGCGAAGAAGATGGCTTCAAGATATCTTGCCGGCTCGCGACGCGTGCCGGCGCACGAGCCTATGCCTTCGAGGCACTCTCGTGGACGTTCCTCCGCCTAGAGCCGAGCCTGAGCCGCAGCTAGGAGGGACTCGAGGGGGCGGCATAAAGCATGGATGCCGGGACGTCTTCGGAGCCGCAGTGGCCTTCGAGGAGCAGCTCTTTATCGCTCATGCCTCCGCATGGCGCACAGGTGAGGGTTCCTCGAGCCTTCTTTCTTTTGATCCTTTCGCCGGATTTGATCCTTCCGAGTACTTTTTCGTGGGAGCTCTCCGGGTGCTCGGTATTCCGACGACGAGGATGTGACGGGCGAGTTCGCCGGGATGCCCGACTTTTCTCTCGGGAGGACCTTGGCGAGGATGACGATGATTGCCGAGGAGTCTCGATTAGTATTCATTTGCTTTCCTCTTTTCATATCCCTCTTTTTTTTTTTTTTGTTTAGCAAATGTACATTTATTGGGTACCCGTAATAAAACACATGTATTTGCATGGCAAACAAAGATTTTATTTTAAGATGTAATGTCATTTTTGTGATTCCCTGGATTTGTCCTAGAAATGGTTGCTATTATTATTTTTTATTTTTGTGCATGCCACGTGAGCCGAGAGTGCCATTTTGTGGGTAGTGTATGTTTGCCGGGAATGGCTTTGGCCGTTGTTTGCGCTTTGGAGCAAGGTTTTGCCGAGGACAAAGGGTTTTGTACCGTTTGTCCGGGGAAATGGGTTCTCGTTTGCAAGGAGGTCCGTACGGACATACTTAGCATGCAAAGAGGTCCGTACGGACCAACCTTGCTTTTGGGAAGGACATAAATGCTTTCCAAAGTCTCGGTTCTTCCTCATTTCCCCATTTGCACCATTTTCGAGCTTTCTTCCCCATTTTCTCTAGGAACCTCCATTTTTGCCATGGATTCTTCGTACGTCCCTAGAATTTTGCCGAGGCTTTCGCAGAGAGGCAAGCACACTTCCTCGAGCGCTTGAAAACGTGGATGCGGCGCCGTATGAGGCATCGAGACGGGCTTTCGAGGTAAGGTTTCGTCTTTGCTCGATTTGGTCTTTTAAGGAGTTGGTTCCCGATTGGGATTTGTTGCGGGCCGCCGCGAAGTTCGGGATGTTAGGAGGCACGTGTACCGTTTCTCCTATAATGAAATGGTGCCCACTTTGAGGATTTTCGGGCTTTGATTGGAGGACCGGAGGTGGAGGCCATCTCGCTTCCTTTGATTGGTGGTGCCGCTGTGAGCGTGAAGCTTGCAGACTTTCTTCGTACTTCGTTGGAAGAAGTGCAGTGGCATGATCCTTGATTCGGGTCATATCGACATTTCGAGCCGCCGTGAGCGGTTCATGGTCGATGACGAGAGTGACGTCTCTGGGATGTATTCGCCTTGTGCGTGATGGCGACGCTTTCCCGGTCGCCTCCTCGGCATTTGCGATGGCGCTTCGCTAGATGTGGTAGGGCACCGCAGAGCCGGAGAGGATATTGTCCCTGGGCTGGGTGGCCGGGGGAGACTCTTCATGGTATCGACCGTCCGGCGACCGGGGATCGTTTTATGAGAGGGGGAAGCCCCGCTTGCTCACCTTGTGGCCGCGAGAGAGACTTCAGCCATGCCCGAGGCTCCGACGTCGTTTAGCCCGTGGTCATTTGCTCGCCGACCTCTTGGCTTGGATATGGATCACCCGCCCGGGAGAGATGGATGGCACACTTGGTACGCATCGATCCGCCGGTGGGTTCTCACCGGAGGATTGAGACCAGGAGGATCTTGCAGAAGGGTCCTACGTTGTCGAGTTCCAGGTTTGTCTTGGTCCTCCTTCTATATTCCGTCGCTTGTTTCCCGGCCAGCTTGGGATGAAGCAGAGCCTTTGTTGGCCGGGATGACCTTGCTACCGCGGAGGTAGTTCCTCTTTGTATGGCGCCTTCAGTGCCTTCTTGTATTTTCCGAGGGTATGGAAGTATTCCGCTTTCCCTCCCGTGGTACTCCTTAGACGTCTGGGGAGCGTCGTATTGACGACTCGCATCCGGCCCGGTATGAGCAACAGTGTCAAGGGCCCCAAGTGGTCTTGGAGAGCAAAGGTGCGTGTAGCGATTCTGGGACCCGGTTGCCGAGTAGCTATTGCCTTAGGAGTGCCGAAGCTCCGGTCCGACCCTTTCGATGTGACGGGAGACACTTTGTTTGACTACGAGACTAGAGTTGACCGACCGACAGGGAGAGGTCCTCTTTGCTGCACTCGCAGGAGGAGATCCGAGCCGAAGCACGGGCGAATGAAGCCCCGAGAGCTACCGGATTGTTTGACTCTACTGGGAGGACCCCGATCTCTGGACCGAGAGACGCAGAGTTGGGTTCACGTGAGCGAAAGAAGACTCGCCGGGACGAGGGAAGAAAGGAAAGAATGGCGAGGGGACAAGCGCAGATGGCGCGGAATGACCTCCTAGGTATCCATTCATTGCATTGCAAACACATTATTAGTTAAATGTATTAAGTCAGTCTTTTAGCATGTTGTGAACTTGAGAGTAGACCGTGCTTGAACTCATCAAGAAATGTTGTAACCGTTAGTGATTTGTGATTTACTTTTAAAGCTTTGTCGAGACGCAAGATCTCTTGTTTGCCTTTGCTTCGTTGTGCACTTTGCTCGGCGTCCATCTGACTTTTCGTTGCATTCGCTGACCGAAGGGCCTGGGCCCCGACGGCAATCCCCTTTGCTTAGGCTTTCAGTGCTTGGCCGAGAGGTTGAATGCTCCTCGACAAGTCGTTTTGACGGTCTTTTCGTAGCTTCCTTGCCTCTTGTTGGCGTCGGGCTCTTGACCTCTTTTTTGAGCTTTTGTGAGCTTCTCGAGCTTCTTTTTTTTATTTTTTTTTTTTTTTTGTGAGCCCTTGCTCGAGCTCTTTTTTTTTTTTTTTTTGTGAGCCCTTGCTCGAGCTCTTTTTTTTTTTTTTTTTTTTTTTGAAGCGCGTGAGGGCGAAGACAAGCCCCCGGCTTGGAAGCGCATACGAGCCGCCGCTTGATGCCGAGTGACCCTGATGTCCTTTTTGATGTTGCCGCCGTCGTTTGACTTGGTCAAGGTGACCGTCGGGGCGTGTTCTTGAAAAGTGCGTAGCTTGATGGAGGTCTTGATTGACATTCAAACTTTTGACTTTTTTGTGTATTTTTAGACCTGACCAATTAAGGTTGCCTACGCCTCCTGACTAGAGGGCTCAGTGTCCGCGTAGTTCGACACTACATGGAGTGCCAAGAGATGCACGCTTGTTCTTCTTCAGCGAAGTATCTCGCGAAGTTTGCTTCCGTTGACCGGATTCATGAAGGGATTGCCGTCTAGGTCCGTCGCCTTCATGGCGCCTCCGTGAGAAGATCTTTGAACCACGAAAGGGCCGATCCATGTGGGTTCCCATTTTCCCAATGGGTTGGTTCGAGTGGGAGGCTTTTCTTTGAGTACAAGGTCACCTTCCCCGATGTCTCGGGATTTGACTTTCTTGTCGAAAGCTCTAGCCATCCCGCTTTGATAGGCTCCTGACGTGTTCCATGGCCTTTAGTCGTCGCTCGTCTAGCAGAGCCAATTCCGTCGTCGGCTGAGCCATTCAACTTCGTTGATGTCATTTTCCAAAGAAAGACTCTGGAGTGAGGGAATTTCCAGCTCGATGGGAAGGACTGCTTCCATCCCGTATGTCGTGGCAAATGGGGTTTCTCCCGTGGTCGTTTCCGACCGATGTGCGGTAGCCCCAAAGTGCAAGGTGCAGCTTCTTCGGCCAATCTCGTCCTCGGGTGGTCATTTTTCTGATGATCCGTTCGAGGGTTTTGTTTGCCGCTTCCACGGCGCCGTTTGTTTGTGGCCGGTAGGGAGAAGATTTGTGGCGTGTGATCTTGAATTCAGCCAGCCAGCCGTCGACCCCTTCAAAGTGTGAGCCATTATGTGATATGACCTTATTCGGGATGCCGTATCGGCAGATAATGTTTTCCTTGAGGAAATGTGCGACTTTCTTAGAGGTGAGTACCTTGTAGGACTTGGCTTCGACCCATTTCGTGAAGTAGTCGATGGCTACTAAGATGAACTCGTGACCGTTGCCGCTCGGGCGGAGCGATTTTCCCGATGACGTCAATTCCCCAAGTGGCAAATGGCCAAGGTGTAGTCATGCAGTAGAGATCGTGAGGAGGTAGATGATTGAGGTTGGAGAACCGTTGGCACTTGTCGCAGCTCTTCGGACAAAGTGGATGCAATCCGCCTCCACGGAGATCCAAGAGTAGCCCATCCCGAGAATGATTTGCATCGTGGCTCGCGTTCATGTGGGGACCGCAAGCCCCATTGTGGACTTCGTTCATGAACTTGTTTGCTTCTTCTTGGCTGATGTAGCGTAGGAGTGGCCCATGGTAGCGTTTCTTGTATAGCATGTCCCCGAGGATGACGAAGTGAGAGGCGAGGCGTTTTTAGGGCCATGACGCTCTTGGTTTTGACCCCTTCTGTGTGTGGGTCTTCCTTGTTTATGAAGGTGGTTTCTCCGCTCTTGAGGTATTGGAAAATCTGGTATGTGCTGAAAATGGCGTCGGACTTGCGTCTCTTTGGCTCTTCAGCAATCTTGCAAATCGTTGTGATTAAAACCTTCTCGGCAGCTTGGGCCCGGTTTTTCTCTCGTTTGACAACATGCTTAAATGTTTGCTTGATGCATTTATTTAATTAATGTGTTTGCCTTTTGTATAGATGAATTGTTATTAACTGTTTTGATTAGTTAATATCATCATTTGTTAAAGATGCAATGAAATGATTTTTTAGGAAGGTCGGACCTTTTATTGGAAGTGTGAAGACTGTACATTGTTGATCAAAGACTCACAATCGTCGGGCGTAAAGCCGTCAAAAGACTCAAAAGATGTGAATACACAGACAACAAGACTCGAAGCTAGACTATAGGCGACGAGGGATTGGACCAGGCTTCATTACTCTCGGATGGCCGTAGCTCTAGAGGGAGCGGTGCCGGTTCAGTGGCCAATCTTCCTCGTACGAGTCCCGGAAAGTAGCTTGCATGCGGTTCGATTTCAAACCAGATTGCGGAGGTTTTTGGCTGCTCCCGATGATGTCCCTCCATTAGTGTTGCCACCACCCTGGGGTTTTTGATGATAGAAGTCGCTAAGGGCTACTTCTAAGAGGGCGAAGCATTCGCCGATTCGGAGTTGATTCTTGCCGATGTTGATCACTTTCATAGAATCCGCCTTTATCCGGGATCTTTGCTTGGACGACATTTACAATGTCTCGATTCGAGGGGCATTCTATATCTCCTTCCCCGATTAAGCCTTGGAGGAGGGTGCGCCACTGCTCATCCAGTCGGACACCGGAATGTTGAATTGAACTAAGCCGTGATGGCTGTCCCCGTAAGATCCGAGAGTGTCGGCAGAGGGTTGTCTTGCACCGGGGGATCGGTGATGAGCCGTTCGCCGAGGGTTTTCGGCGAAGTAAGTGGTCTACTCCTCGATCAATCTCCATTAGGGCATCCATCTCTTGATCCTCTCTCAAGCATTCTTCACGCCGCATATATCGTAGTTGTCATCCCGACCTACGAGTTCTTCGATTTCCACTCGTCGCGGCTTAGAGCGTGGATGTAAGGATCCACTTCGTAGCGGGACAGGGTAGGAGAATTATCTCGGGAAGAGTATTCGGTCATGTCGGGACCTTCCTTCGGGTCATAGCTCGGGCCAAGCACTTGCCATTGCACCGCTTCCGCGGATCACTTCGATCGCTCCATTGGCATTGATGAATTTTACGCATTGGTGAAGAGTAGATGATATTGCTTTCATCCGATGTATCCAAGGTCGTCCCAACAAAGCAGAAGGTTGGTTTAATTTCCACGACTTGGAACTCTACCGACTCAGCTTGTACATCGAATTGGATCCTCAGATTGATGACTCCTACGATTGGTCGTGCAGTGGAATCGTAGGCTCGGATTACCCGAGGTGAAGGCCTTATCAGAGAACGGTCGATGATGCGGAGTCGTTTCAGTGTGCTCAAAGCGATGATGTTGACTGGGCAGAGCCAAGTTATCAATCAAGACGTTCGGGAGGAAGAACATCTCTATTTTTATGAGGATGAGGAGAGCTTCGTTGTGCCGATTCTCACATATTGGCAAGTCATCGTCTCGAAGGCTAAACCGCTTCCCGTGCTACCGTTTGACTCGCCCTCTTCCGGAGAACGTTCAATCCATCCATTTGTATGCCTTGGCCGGGGCAAAGATCGTAGGGAGACAGCTTGCCCTTGGGCGTTCCTGTCTGGAATTCCCGGTCACGAGATCTCTTGACTTCCGGTTTCGCGCTCCTCGTAGCGGGACAAAGATGCCGACGGCTTTCGGAAATTGCAGGGGGTCCGCTTCTCGCTTGGAGTTTCGTCAAAGGCTATTGAGTTTACTCCTGTCGCTTTCGGGGAATGGATTTCCGATGGTATCGGGACCACGAGGGCGTTCCAATTTTCCTTCCTCAATGAGCCCTCGGACCACCCGCTTGAGTACAAAGCAATTGTCGGTGGTGTGGCCGGGTAGTTGTGGAAGGCGCAAGGTGCTTGCTCATATCCATGTTGGGTTTGGGAGTCTTCGGTTGGAAATTCTCGAGTGGTTTGAGAAGATTTCGTTTCACCAAAGCTTCAAATACTTGACCCAAGGGCATTTCAAGGTTGTCTAAATGCTGGAACTGTGGGAAGCGAGGGGGATTGTTATTCTTTGGGGCCGCTTGATCGCGGTTTACTTGAGCTCCGTTCCGAATGTAGTGATCGTTCGCCGCTTCCTTTCCTTTGGTCGGGCAGGAGTTGAAGTTGCCAGGTTTGTTCGATAACGGTAAGACGAGGCGGGGTTGCCGTTGCCTTTGAAGACTCGTAGTCTTTTCAAACTTAGTCCGGCGTTGACCATGGCACGAAGATCCTGGATAGAAATGGGCGGCCGATCAAGGTCCTCAAAGATGGCTTGAGGCAGTGAATGGAAGATGTCCATTTACTCTTCTTTGGAAAGTGGATCCATTATCTCGCTTAGCTTCCAGCCCATCTTTTATAGAACTCGCCCACCGGTTCGTCATCCTTTTGTTCTAAGTGGCTTGCGGTGTCATGGCGGTTTGTCTCCCATTCAAGGTTGGCGCGATACTTCTCCAGGAAGATTTCACCGATTTGATCCCAGTGGAGCGGTTTTCCGCCTTCACGCTGAGGAACCACCTTAGTGCCGTGGATTTGAGGGAATGCCGAAAGTGATCCGCCATCTCGTTGAGGGGTTGCCCCTTCGCTCTCATACCCAGTGACGTAGGTGTCAATGTGGGTTTTCGGGCATTCTCGTCCCGTCAAACTTTTCCATTTCCGGCATCCCGAACTTTGGAGGGAGAGGGACCACTTTGTTCGGATCGCAGGCGTGAGGGAGTCCTTCCGAGAACTAGCTAGCTTGCCTTGCATGTCTTTCATTTGCTCGATCAGCCACGCCATGCGAGGATCACTGCTCCGAGGCGGGTTACCGTTCTCGTGGACTAAACCGAAGACGGGGGTGGATCGTCACGGGATCGCCATTCGGGAGTCTTGGGGAGGTAGTTGAGTGTATACCAACCCATACCCCGGGTGTTGAAGTTGAGGGCGTGATTGCCAGGTCCGCTAAGGGTTGTGTTTGGGAACTGGGGAAATGATTCGTTAGCCCCAATCGCGTACTCAATGCGTGGCAAACTTGAGATGTCGAGATATCCGCCGGGATGCCCGTCCCCGGTAAGCATGGGGACTTTTGATTGTGATTGCGAGGCTCGTATAGAGGCAAAGGATTGAATCTCGGGGGATACCGAGATGCATCGGGATCTCGCGGAGCAGCACGTATGTGTGCCGCTGGTACCGAGCTTGATGTGCGTGAGCCGGGAAACCGACCGTGTTGAGGCGACATGCCTGAGCCGCTGACCGACGCCCGAGGGGAGCTTTGAGCGAGAGCCGCTTGCGTTGCCGGGATCTCGTAGCTTGGCGGAGGCGGAACTTGCCGATAGCTTTGAGAGACCGGGAGCCGGTATGTCTTCGTCCTCTATGAGAACAAAGGTTCCGTCAGGTTGGGAACCGCAATCGTTCCTCGAAGGCGCAAGGTGTCTACGATCTAGGCTTGCTGCTCTTCTTGGCGCTTCTTGATGGTTTCGAAGGCTTGCAGCACCTCCTCCATTGTCTGGGGTTCCTTAGTGGCGGGGTTCCGTTTCCCTCACTGTTATCTGTTGATCCCGTCCACGGGAGAGTAGCGGACGGTGCAGCCCGTTGAACCTGGAAGGGCTATCGGACCTTGTGACCTCGACATGCGAAAAGGCGGCTCCCGGGTATTCTAAACCACTCTCGGTTCGCTGGAGGGGGTTATGGGCAAGGTTTAGACACAGGAATGGCCTAACGGGATAAAAGGGGGAAAGCTCACGTGGCATGCGGTTTCCGTTTCTTTTATGATTTTTTTTTGTTGTTTTAATTTACTTAAAACATGTTTTCTCAAAATCCTAGGTAGGTTGGAAAAGATTGCTCTTCTTTTTCGCAACTATGCTAGATCCCGGGTCAGTGGAGATCATCCGTGCGGCTATAAGCCCCTCGTTTTGCACTCCGTATTTCGACATCCCAGCGGGATGCCCGGCGAGGGTCCTATAGGGCAAGCGGTTTCCACCGACCTAAACGAAAAAATCGAAACCTAAGGACCGAGCCTCGTCATGTTCGTTTTGATGCGTTAGCCATGTGAATAGTGAACCAAGCCGCCACCGAGTCAAGATCGTGTCAAGAGTTCCCATGACCTCTCTTTACCTTGCTTGCGCAAGGGATCTCGTGACGTTAGGCGTTGGCCGGGTCATATTGTCATGGCCGACGTATAAAAGGCGTGATGACATGGTGTCATGTGAGCATGGATGTATATTCGGACGGAACATCGTCTCAGGTGTAGCTTCGAAATCAAGATCGTGTCAAGATTTTAGCATGACCTTTCATCGCTTTGCTTGCGCAAGGGATCTTGAGTTCCGAGCCTTGACTCGAAAAAATGGCCGGCATGGTATATGTATCCAGCCGTATGACACCTGACCGGGTAAAACCAACCGAGTCCTGGACAGAGTGTGACTCAAGACTCAAACGTGCGGTTGACGCTTGGCTAGGATGGGATGTTTGGAATGATCCCGCGCGTCCAAGAGGCCTAGGAAGACCAAACGGATCGCAACCGAGACCACTCCGGCCGAGGTTGTAGTGTGCAGTGTATCCGAGGCGAGCTGCGCGTAGCGTGCGGTGTAACCGAGGCAAAGGGTGAGTAGAGTGCGGTGTAACCGAGGCGATGCGCGTAGTGTGCGGTCTCTAAAATTCTTTTTCTGAGTAAAACGGAAGTTTTTGAAGAATTTTAAATGTATGCACAGATGTATATTGATGCATTTTTTTGTATTTTTATTTTTTTTGTAAAATAAAAACGAAGCACGTGCACACACACACAACAGTTAAAGGAAGGGGTAAAATGAAAGTTTGACCCTCATCATCGTTTTAAAAATCTTTTGTTTTGTTTAAAAGTTTTTAAAACAAAATTCTCCCCAGCGGAGTCGCCAACTGAAATTACCCGGATCCGAGAGGCTCGCGCCCCGGCATCTAGCATCTTTCGCGTTGGAGCGGTTTAGTCTCGCCGTTTGTTTTCGCATTTGTAGAGTCGCCACGCCGTTTTTATTAAGCCCAAAACATTGAAAAAGGGCATCAGTTTAAAGATAAATTTAAACTGTTTTTGTGTGATGAGATTTTGAGTTCGGAGGTCAGATGACTCCTCGGGAAGAGAATATTAGAATATTAGAGCTCACCCGAGTCGCCTCGTAAAACGAGTCTTTCGGATACCCCTAATATCCTTTAAATGTTGTGTGTGTGTGTGTGCTTTTTAAAAATGCATGCTGTATCGGATGTCTACATTGTATGCTATGTATGGAAATGTATTGAAATAGTGTAGGAAGGAAGCCTTACCAATGTTGGTTCGCGTCTGTCTTCCGCTGGGGAATAGTGTTTGAGGTCGGAGTAGCGTTCCGGTATGGATCTGGATTGCTTCGGGAGGGGCCGGTTGTCTGCGGACAGAGTTTCGGCGTGAGTTGATGTTGCAGGCTGCGTTCGGGCAGAGGTTCGGCGTGCGTGGGGATCGTCGGGATCACTCGGGCAGAGGTTCGGCGTGCGTTGTGGTGGCAGGAGTCACTCGGGCAGAGTTTCGGCGTGGTTTGGGATCGTCGGTTTGACTCGGAAAGAGCCGGGACACCGTGGAAAGACTAGGCAAGGCCTCGGAGTACCACGAGGGGCCTCAGAGTACCTCGAGAGTGCCTCGGGGCAGCGCGGGAGCATCGCGGGAGCGCTCGGGGAGGCTTCGGAGCACCACGAGGGGGCTCGGAAGGCCTCGGAAGGATCCGAAAGGGGCCGGGAATGCCTCGGAAGGACTTAGAGGGGAAGCCAGAAGGCCTAGGGAGGAAGAGAGAAGTGGGAGGTGTGTGAAAATGAGGAGGGGGAGCCCTCTATTTATAGTGCCAGATTTGGTGCAAAGAGGTCCGTACGGACCTCCCTGGTAATCCAGACTTTTGGTTTTCCTCGATTTGAGGGAATCTGTGATGATGGAGGAATATTTGCAATTATGATGTTCCCTGTGCAATAAGGTCCGTACGGACCAAGTTGACATGCAAAGAGGTCCGTACGGACCAACTCTGCAGGGGGGTAATCATTTTCCCCAGGATTTGAGGGAATATTGTGGACTTTAAGAGGATTCAGTAATTATTAGAGCAAAGAGGTCCGTACGGACCATTATTGCTTTTCTAATTTCCTGAAAATTCCCAAAAGGTCCTTTTGTCCCTTTTTATCCCAGAAAGGCTTCTCCCTTGGTTTTGCTGGGGGTTTTGAGAGGGTTTTGAGTGCCAGGGGTCGTCGAGACTGCGTTGATGAGTCTGCGATGTTTCCCGTGTGTGATCCAGATTGGGGTACTTACAATAGTGCTTCGGGTCAGACCGGGATTACTTCGGGATGTACCGGTGTCTGCAGACAGAGCTTCGGGGTGCCTCGGGAATGCTAGGTGTGTCTGCGGACAGAGCTCCGGCTTGCTTTGGGATTGCTGTTTGGATTCGGGCAGAGGTTCGACTTGCCTCGGTTTGGCTGTGTGTACTCGGGCAGAGGTTCGACGTGCCTCGGGTTTGTTGGTTGTACTCGGGCAGAGGGTCGGCGTGCGTCGGGTTCGTTGGTTGTACTGGGGCAGAGGTTCGGCATGTGTCGGGATGCCTCGAAATTTGCTGGCAGGGCTTCGAGATGGACCGGAATGGCTCGGGATGCTTCGAAATGGCTCGAAATGGACTGAAAGGGCTTCGGGATGCTTCGGAGCGCCTCGGGAAGGCTCGAAAGGCCCCGGGAAGGACCGAAAGGGACCGGGATTGCCTCTAAAGGGCTGAAAGGGGAGCCTAAAGGCTGGGGGGAGAGAGGAGAGAAGGGAGGAGTGAAGAAAATAAGAGGGGGATCCCTCTATATATAGTCCCAAGAAAAATGCAAAAGTGTCCGCGCGGACACATATGTTATTATCATTTTTTTGGTTTTTCCGGATTTAAGGGAATATTGTGGACTTGTTATTATCATTTTTTTGGTTTTTCCGGATTTAAGGGAATATTGTGGACTTTTAGGAGATTTTTTCCATGATGATGAGGACACTCCTGCAGGCTAAACTTTTTTCGTAATTCCCAAAAAGTCCTTTTGTTTTATTTTATCCCGGAGGGGTCCTACCTTGGTTTGGTTGGTGGTTTTGGGGTTTTTGAAGGTTGTGGGTCTTCGGGATCACGTTTGTGTGAGTTTGAGGAGATTTTCGTGTGTCGGATGGGGAACGATCCGGATTGGGGTACTTACAGAAGCCCCTCGGCGATGTCACTTATGAGGGAAGTGGGATCATCAATAAGATAAGGGTCCTGATCTGGATCGCTGGTTGGGAGAGAGAAGGTGACCGTGTTGGTCGGGATGTGAGGACGTGGACATGTCGGTGTCCTGATGTGATATGGACGTGTCGGTGTCCAATTATGAGGTGGACGTGCTGATGTCCTGATGAAATGGTGAGTGGATGTGTCGGTGTCATGAAGTGAGGCGGACGTGTCAGTGTCTTAAGGTGAGGTGGACGTGTCGGTGTCCTAAGGTGACCGCTTGGGTCGGATAGCTGGACCCTTTGACAGGATTCCTACGTATCCTAAGGGGGAATCAAACCTGATCATAGTTCGTGTGTGATGTGAGTTTGTCGTGTATGAGGACGTAGTGGTGCCCTATGACTGAGATTTTGTGAGGACGTGGTGGTGTCCCATGATGTGATGTGAGCTTGTCGTGTATGAGGACGTGGTGGTGTCCTCTGACTGAGATTTTGTGAGGACGTGGTGGTGTCCCGTGATGTGATGTGAGTTTGTCGTGTATGAGGACGTGGTGGTGTCCTCTGACTGAGATTTTGTGAGGACGTGGTGGTGTCCCGTGATGTGATGTGAGCTTGTCGTGTATGAGGACGTGGTGGTGTCCTCTGACTGAGATTTTATGAGGACGTGGTGGTGTCCCGTGATGTGATGTGAGTTTGTCGTGTATGAGGACGTGGTGGTGTCCTCTGACTGAGATTTTGTGAGGACGTGGTGGTGTCCCGTGATGTGATGTGACCGCTAAGGTCAATTGGCTGCGGACGTGGTGGTGTCCTGTGGGGTGATCGCTTGGGTCGGCTGGCTGGACCCTTTAGTAGGATTTCTACGTATCCCGAATGGGAATCAAGCCTGATCATAGTTTGTAAAGATTTGGTAATATTTACGAAGAGGGGTGCACTGTCGTGTATGAGGACGTGGTGGTATCCCAATGTGACCGCTTGGGTCGGCTGGCTGGACCCTTTAGTAGGATTCCTACGTATCCCGAATGGAAATCAAGCCTGATCGTAGTTCGGATAGATTTGGTAATCTTTACGAAGAGGTGTGTAATCTTACTAGAAGAGGTCAGTAAAAGATTGAAATGTGTAAATCAAATTGAAATAACATAAAAGTAAAGTTAATTGAACCATACCTGATCGTTGGAACAAAAGCCAATGAGTTGGTCACTTACATGAAATACAACTTGAGGTGAACGACATTCCAGTTCCTTGAGATTCGTACCCCATCTAAGGTTGAGAGGCTATACGCTCCGTTTCCAGCTTCTGCATCAATTAAGTAAGGTCCTTCCCACTTAGCTGCGAATTTTCCTGCATTTAGTTCTTTAGTGTTCTGAAAGACTTTTCTCAGGACCATGTCTCTAACTTGAAACCTTCTGACGCAGACATTCTTGTTGTAGGACTTAGTTATTCTTTGTTGGTAGGCTGCCATCCTGACTTTAGCCATATCTCTTAGTTCATCAATAGTGTCCAGATCATCTGCTAGGACAAGTTGGTTATCCCTTGTAGATGATAGATCGTATCTGGCTGTGGGGAGTAAAAATTCCACAAGGAGGACGCTTCGGTCCCAAATACTAAGGAATATGGTGTTTGTCCAGTGGCTCCTTTCGGAGTGGTCCTGTCGGCCCAAAGTACTAGGGGTAACTCATCAACCCATCATCCCTTCTTTTGATCAAGTCTTTTCTTCAGGTTGTTCATTATCAGTTTGTTACTAGATTCAGCCTGTCCATTGACTTGAGGATGCACTGGTGTAGACATTACTAGCTTGATTCCCCATCTTGTGCAGTCTTGTATTTTCTTGCTAATAAATTGAGAGCCATTGTCGCATATAATCTCGGATGGGACCCCGAATCTACTGATGATGTTCCTTTTGATGAAAGATATCACCTCCAGGTCTCTGATTTGTATGTAGGCTTCAACTTCAATCCATTTGGTGAAGTAATCTGTCATAGCCAACATGAATACTTTGCCCTCAGGTGCCCTAGGTAGTTTACCCACTATGTCAATTCCCCACTGCATGAAGGGCCAAGGTGACAAGATGGGATACATTGGTTCGGCTGGCTGGTGCAGGATGTTGCTATGTCTCTGACATGCGTCAAACTTTTGCACATATTTACTCACATCTTGCCGCATGGTTAGCCAGTAATATCCTGTCCGCAATGCCTTTGAGGATAATGATTTGCCCCCAGCGTGATTTCCACAGTCACCATCATGCAATTCGCTCAGCACCTCTTCAGCTTGGTCCGGTTCTAAGCACCTTAGGTACATACCTGAGAAGGACTTTCTAAACAAAACATTATTAATCAAAATGAATCATGATACCTTTATCCTAAATGACCTTGGATTATTTATGTCATTTGAGATCATGCCACTCTGCAGGTACTGGATTATGGGTATCGTCCAGGAGGTAGAGTTGTTGACAGGCATGATTACGGCATCATGTTGTTCATTGAGCTGGCACGTTTCAATTTGATCAATGGCAGGATGCAAGATATGGATGTAGAGATTTTATTATTCAACATGCTCCTGCAACTTGAACCCAAATTGGCCAAGGTATCTGCTTCAGTATTCTCTTCTCGTGGGATCTGTTCAAAGACGAAGTCTTCAAATTGTCCAGCTAGCAACTTAACATACTGGAGATAACTCGTCATTTTAACCTGCTTAGCTGTGTAAGATCCATTGAACTGGTTAAATAATAACAGAGAATCAGTAAATACGTTAATATGTTTAACATTTAGATTTAAGGCAGTGATTAATCCCATAATGAGAGCTTCATACTCAGCCTCGTTATTCGTAGCTTTGAACTTGCAAGCCACAGCTTGGGGAATGAGATCTCCTTGAGGGGATTTTAGGACGATTCCTAAACTTGTGCCCCTAGCATTCGAAGCTCCATCTGTATACAAGGTCCAATATCTAGGAGAACCAAGTCCTTCAAGTTGCTGGACTTCGAGTTCAACTTCAGGCTGCAAGCTGGGGCTGAAGTCGGCCACGAAGTCTGCCAAAGCCTGCGACTTGATGGCAGTCCTTGCTTCATACTGTATGTCATAAGTACTAAGTTGTACTGACCATTTAGCCATCCTAACTGACATCTCAGGTTTTCTCATCACGCTTCGGATAAGACAGTTAGTCTTGACAATAATAACATGAGATTCAAAGTAATGTCGTAATTTTATGGAAGCAGTTATTAAAGCGAGTATTAATTTTTCAAGATGAGAATACCTGGTTTCGGCGTCAAGTAGAGACTTACTTACGTAATAAATGGTATGTTGGGCACCTTCCTGTTCTCTGACCAGTACGGCGCTAATCGAAGTTTTAGAAACTGCGAGGTAGAGGAACAATGGTTCTTCTGGTTTAGGTTTGGACAATAGTAGTGGAGTTGTGAGGTATTCTTTAAGTTGGAGGAAAGCTGCTTCATGCTCGCTGGTCCATTGGAACAACTTGTTTTTCCGGAGCACCTCATAGAACAACCTGCATTTGTCAGAAGACTTGGAGATGAACCGATTGAGGGCTGCTACTCTGCCTGTAAGCCACTGCACATCCTTAACGGTTCTGGGGGATTCCAGGTTGATTATAGCCTTGATCTGCTTGGGACTTGCTTCAATGCCTCTCTTAGTTACCATATAACCAAGGAATTTACCGGCCTTCACTCCGAAGTGACACTTTGATGGGTTGAGCTTCATGTTGAAAGCTTCTAGGATGTCAAACACTTCTCTAAGATGTTCAACATGGTCTTCCATGCATTTTGATTTTACCACCATGTCGTCGATGTAGACTTCCATAGTTTTCCCAAGTTAATCCTTGAACATCTTGTTTACCAACCTCTGGTAGTTGCACCTGCATTTTTTAGTCCGAAAGGCATAACGATATAGCAATATATACATTCTGGAGTGATAAAGGCAGTGTCCTCCTGATATGATGGTTCCATCTGGATTTGTTGATATCCCGAGCAGGCGTCCATGAAAGTCAGGATGTCGTGACCAGCCGTTGCGTCTACCAAAGAGTCAATAAGAGGCAGAGGGAAGGGATCCTTCGGACTGGCTCTGTTGAGGTCCGTGAAATCCACACATACTCGCCATTTGCCGTTCTTCTTTTCTACGACAACTACATTGGCCAGCCATCTTGGGTAGTCAACTTCCCTAATCATTTTGGCTTTGAGCAATCGTGCAACCTCTTCCTTTATAATTTGGTTGCGCTCGTGTGCGAACTTTCTTTTCTTCTGATGGACGGGTTTGATGCTGGGGTCAACGTTCAACTTGTGTGTGATATCATCTCCCAGTAACACCTTGACGAAACAACTTGTGTGTGATATCATCTCACATTGCTAATTCCAGTCATGTCTTCATGCTTCCAGGCGAAACAACTGGCCCTAATTTTCAAGAATTCAATTATGCTATCTTCTATTTCATGAGGGATATCATCTCCCAGTAACACCTTGACATCGGGATTGGAGGGGTCAAGTTGAATTTCTTTAACTTTGCTCTTCGCAACCTCCAAGATATCCCGTGCCTTTTTCTTCAATTGCTATGCCTGTCTGGGGACGCTGGTTGCCTTCATGGATATCTTGTAACATTCCTTCGCTGTCTGCTGGTCGCCTTTCACCTTGACTACTCCCCAACGATTGGGCAACTTGATACACTGGTGGTAAGTTGAAGGAATTGCCTTCATGTTGTGAATCCAGGGCCTTCCCAAAATGATGTTGTAAGATGACTAGCATTCGATAACGCAAAATTTTTCCATGTAGTTTGCTCCTTCCACATATACGGGTAATTTGATGTCTCCGTAAGTATGCTTGATCTCTCCACTGAATCCAACTAGAACAGAAGAGCTTCTGGTAACATGCTCAAGCGGGATGTCCGTACTTACTATGCTGTCAGTGGTTATTATGTTGACGGAGTTTCCATTATCAATCAAGATACGCTTTACCAAACAATTGGCCACCTGCAGAGTAACAACCAGTGCATCATGATGTGGGTCCAAGATGTCACCCTTGTCGTCTTTGTCAAACGTGATTTCCTGGACACTCTCCTTCACTACTGGCCTGGTTGGCAAGTTCGTCCTGTCCTCCTTGGATTCCGTGGCATGACGTTTGGCGGCGGAGTAGGAAGTACCACATATGTCCGATCCTCCACTGATCATGTTGATCACCTTGGTTGGGACTGGAGGATTTGGTGGGTTTTCTGCCTGTGGCTCTTGATTTTCGTTTCGTCCACGTCGCTTGCCCAATAGTTCTTTGAGGAGACCCTTAGACAAGAGGTGGCTAATTTCCTTCCTTACGAAATTCTCAGTGGTATGCCCAAAATCTTCGTGGTAGGCGCACCATTTAGATTTGTCTTTCCAACCAGAGCCTTTGTCAGACTTTTTGGGCCATCTTGCCTTCTCTCCCAGGTTGTCCAGTGCGTGTATGAGTCATGCAATGTCAACAGAGAAACAGTAGTCATCTATTTTAGGGTAAGGTAATTCATCTTCGTTATTAATATCAATGACGGCATTAATGCTAGAATGATCAGTTTTAGAGTAGGGTTTTCCCCTATTAAATTTAGAGTGGGACATCGCTATCTTGCCGCCCGAATGTTCGGGAGTAACAGTTCTTTTAGATGCTTTCTCTTGCATCAACTTGTCTTCTTCCAGCCTAATGAATTTTATGGCTCTCGTCCTGACTTCCTCGAGTCTCTTGCAAGGAGTCATTACTAATTCTTCATAATAGGGGGAATCTTTCTTGAGTCCCATCCTGAAGGCCTCTGTTGCGGTAGACATGTCCATGTTGGGGATGTCGACAACTTCTTTATTAAACCTGCTCAGGTAGTCTTTCAAGGATTTGTCAGGCTGTTGAACGATCCTGTATAAATCACTGTTTAGTTTTTCAAAGACTCTATTACAATAAAATTGATTAGTAAACATGTTAATAAGTTGAGCGTAAGATCCAATAGAGCCTAGGGGCTGGTTGATGAGCCAACGTAGGGCTGCCCCAGTCAAGGTGGAACCGAACCCCCTACAAAGGCAGGCTTCCTTGAATTGCAAGGGGATAAGGGGATATGAATCACATCCATCTTCTCTTGGTACAAGGCGATGTGTTCCAAAGGATCGGTCGTCCCATCATACTGTTTCATGTGGGGAACAGTGAACTTTTTTGGTATCACCATGTTAGCGATAGCAGGACTGAATCGTGACTCATTGTAACAAGTTGGAGAGGCTTGATGGTACGACAGGGTTATCCTCGGCACATTCATCACCATTTCCCTTAACTCCTATAACTGCCTGTTCATTGCATTTCCTACATCAAGGTTAGCAGCAGCATAAAAAGTATTAAAATCAATTTGAGGGTTAACACTCCCTGTTGGTCCAAGAGGAATGGGTGTCACGCAAGTTGTTGCAGTGGATTGGCCAGCTTCGGGATTGATGATCACACTATCAGTGGAGGCACTGATCATTGGTATGAATCCTACGTTATCAGTCAGTATCCCTGTATCCCTGTCAAAGGTGAGCCTCCTGGGTTGGATTGGAGAGAACATGCTGGAGCCCACGGCGGGGTTTACACCTTGGAACGCTCTAGGTTTCACATAAGGATGTGATCCGGATGGCCCAGTTTGTAGGGCAGATACTTCGCGTTGCAATCTGGTAAAATTGTTCATAAGCATGTTGGAAGTATCAGTCTGTAGCATCACTTGGCGCCTCAGTTTAGCCATTATATCTGTTAAGCTGGACAAGACATCCGCTGGAATCACTTGCGTAGGTGCTGTAAGTACCCAAATCTGGCTCATGCCTTCCGGTTAAATTTCCCGGCAATTTCGGTAAGTTTTCCGGTAATTCCCCAGACCTTCCTAGTGTTCCGGAAACATTCCGGAACTATTTTTAATTAATTTAGGGCTGAAGGGGATCCTTCCTAATTAAGAAACACGTTTTTCTTAATTAGGAGGGAAGGTTCTAGAATTTGCCACCTTGCATGGTTCTAGAATGCTGAGTCATTGTGGATAATGCCGCACGGCTGCATTAGCTTGCTGCCCTTAGCCGCACGGCTTCATTAGCCTTATCCAGACTGCCTATAAATAGAGCCCTCCTCTACCCATTTCTCAACAACAACAAGAACAACAACAACAACAACAAGAACAACAACAACAAGAACAACAACAACAACAATTTCCAACAACACCACACATAATACGAAGAAATACTCCCAAGAGGCTGTTGAAGATCCAAGAAGGTGAAGAAGAAGGCCAAGAAGCTCCCTCCCTCCTCCTTGAAGATCCAAGACCAACCTCTCCTCCTAGCTCCACCCGAAGAAGAAGGAAGCCATTGGTAACCTCGCACGCCCTAACCTCGCATCCTAATTGCTTTATAAATTGCTCATTGCATTACCTTTATATTGCTTGGGACTTGGTAGATTAAAGATCATATCTTCATATTCCCCCTTCCCTTTTGCATGCATTAGACATCATTTGTCATAAAAATGTAGTCTTTTCCCATAAAGGTGCATCCTTTGCACCTAAAACCCCCATTTTCAAATAAAAATGTCATCTTCATGCATCCTTTGCATATAAAAATCAAATCTTTTCAATCAAAATGCATCATTTGCATCCAAAATCACTTTTCCAAGCATCATTTGCTTTAAAGACCATGTCTTTACCATAAACTAGCATCATATGCTTTTCAAAATGCAATCTTTATGCATCATTTGCATAATGAATGCCAATTTCTTCAACAAAAATGCATCATTTGCATAAAAATCAAATCTTTATGCATCATTTGCAATAAAGATCATTTCTTTAAACTAAGTGCATCATTTGCAACCCAAAAATGTCATCTTTTCATTAAAGTGTCATTTTTACATATATTTCTCCCATTCCCCCATTAGCAACCTAGGAACGGACCGGTGTAAAAGATCCTATCTTTACATCGTTCCTTCCATTAAAGGTTCCATATTTCTTTAGAAAGGGACAACCTTGAACCCTATATCTCCAATTATCGCTTAAGAAAGAGTATGGAGCATCTATACGAGCTCGACCGTCTTAAAGCGTAGGATTGATGGGCTAAGGACCTTCCTTTTCTAAAGAACCTCATCTTTGACCATAAAGAGAGTCATTCTCTCGATCACGCAAGTCCCGAGGGTCCCGAGGTTAAAAATGCGATGATCACAAGTCACAAGATGAGGGCGGGATCATAATCCCGAATACATAAATTCCAAGAAATCCCGAGCGACAACCAACAAATGGTTTGTACGTCCGGAAGACGACTTGGGACATTCCATCCTTATTTTAAAACACATGCACACAAGAAAGCACGTAAGCAAGGACGATTAATGAAATCATGGGAGACTTGCTCCGGCAAGGCACCTTGGGTGAACGCCAAACGTTCTTCCCAAGGGGTAACTTAACCTCCGAACCCATAAAACCTTTTTTTCAAAGTTTTGAGGTAATCAAAATGGCGTGGTGACTCCGTTTTTCAATTAAACTCGGATGTCTTCAAACTCGCGTGAATTCAACAAAAACAAAATTTGGGCACACATTCACAGTTTGGCGACTCCGCTGGGGACACCCAAAGGAGAAAAGCTTTTATTTTCAAAACAAAAAAAAAATCGATACTCGGTATATAGGTGGAAACCACTTACCCTTCCTGTACACTCCCTGACGTGGGAGTTGGGATAACCGGTGGTTTAACAATCCACGTACCAGTATCCCTTTTCGAAAAACAATTTTGAAGTAAATAAAAGAAAGCTTTTCCCTTTGAGCAGGTTAGACTCCCATCGCCGATTTCATTAATCATGCTTGCTTTCTTTACCATGCATTGCATCATTTGCATCTTGGAATTTGTGCATACTTTGAACGGGAAACAACCCGAAAAATAGCAAAAGGAGTGGAACCTGGAAAATTGATCCATGCAGTCGTACGGCTCAATCCTCATTGGATTCTGACCGGGCGACCTCAGTGGCAATTCCACCAGGAAAAATCATGGTTAATCGGCGGTCTAGCGGCTTGGGGCTACTCGGCTCCATGATCGGGGGCTCCCAGAAAATTTACGTGCTTATGTGTTGCATTCTCCCCGTCCCGAAAATCATTCCTTTAAAACACATTTCTGAAAATCTCTGTTTTAACTCAAAAAGGAACATTTTTAGGAGACCGCACACTACGCGCACCTGATATATCCTGTACACTTTGCACGCACGTCCTTCAAACCCGAGGGTGGTTCCAGCTGCAGTCACGGACAGCCTTACGATGCTCCCGGGCGCGCACGGAATCATCCCAACCTCCCATGGCAGCCAGTGTCGACCAATGCACAGTCCGTGTCACACGTTTCAAAAAACCGTGACTTTTGGTTGGTTTTTGGTCTAGTCCGTGTCATATAGCCCAGTTGCATACCCTCGTAAAGGTCAAGCCTTAGTTCATAACGGAAGAAGAACTCTGCCAAAATTCCAACAAGGAAAAATTGGCGAGATCTCAACTCCGACATTGACTATTGACCTTGACCTGCACGGAAATGCGTAAGAGTCAAGACCGAGTCTTTGCCAACAAATCAAAAGATCTTTCGCTCGAGCGAAGCTCTGCTAAAATTCCGACAAGGAAAAATTGGCAAGATCTTGACCCGGCATTGACTTCGATTCTAACTCACGCCCGGCGTATGCAACGAAGTTCAATGTGACACTGTGTCATCCGGCTTTTGCCGCCCGACCCATGCCTATTATCTTCTCGGACATTACCGAAAGTCAAAACGTCATTCGCTCAAGCGAAATTCTGCCAAAATCCTATCAAGGCAGAAAGACGAGACTTTCCCGGTATTGCCTTGACTATAATCCGCATCGCTCGTGCGTTGAAAGTTCCTATGACCCGCTAGACCCGTTAGGAGCGTTCTTTACTCTCGGTCGGTGGGATCCGCGTGCCCTATAGGACCCTCGCCGGGCCGCCCACCCTGGGAGGTCGAAATACAGGTGGAATACGAGGGGCTTATAGACGTAGTGACGGAACCCACTGATCCAGGATCTAGAGTAGTTACGAAAAAGAAGGGCAAACCCCCTTTTCCAACCAAATAGATATTAATAAAAGACATTGTTTTAAGTAAACTGGAAGATTCTAATTTGCATATTGCCTGAGCCTTCAGCCTAAACACCTACCCCGAGTCTAAACCTTTCCTATCCCTTTCCGCAGCCGAGAAAGAAGTGGGTGAGAACACCGGGTCAGCGACTTGTTAGCGCAGAATTCTCAGGCAGTTCGCGAGAATCCTCGGTTTGGTCACCCAGAGAGTCGAGAATGTCCGATTCGACAGAGAACAAGACCTGGTTTGGGTAACCGAGATGACTAGGGAAGCAGAGCTAGCCTATAGCCCATCCCCTCCTAATCCTTTGCCAAAGACTGTCCCTTTTCAGTCTTCCCCAACATCCCGAGCCGTCAGGGTCCCGACACCCTCACAGCCTTTGCATCCCCCCGTGGGACTCTTTCCCTCCTTTCAAATTTAACCCAAATCCCTTTACTTTGGAATCCCAGTACCAACCCGACCTCTCTAATTTCGTCAACGCCTTTGTGAATTTGCCTATCTCTCAAACAATGGTAGTGAAGAATCGGTCGGGAACGAGAATAGGAATGGATGGATTTACGGTGATGATGACGGTTCCGTAGAAGGAATGGACTTGGAGTCGCAGAAGTGAAACCCAAAGGGCGGGATGAGGTAGAACACCACCGACCCGCAATAGGAGATGCAATCCCTTCAAAGTGTATTTGCGGCTGTGTGAAGGCTCGAAAAGGAAAAAGATGCTAGCTTAGATGAAGCGGTATATGAGTCCTACATCCTAGAGTTCAATACTCCTTACAAAGACTTGGTCGGTGAATGGAGGGATTTAATTGAAGCCCTAGGCGAAGAGGAAAATGGGCTCCACCCACCGATCTGGAAAACGTAAGCATTGCGGAAGCCAAACTCTCATCAGGAAGAGTAGACCCTGTTACAGTGTTAGTACTCACTCCTGAGACCTTGTCCGAAGAAGAGTGTATGGATGCCTGGAAAGAGTCTTAAGTCTCGAGGCGACCCCGGGTCCCCTTTATGTCTGTGACGACGATGATGTTTTCTTGGTAATTCCCAAGTCAAAGGAGGAGTCCAAGATACCTCTTATATGGCGTCAAGTATCCCGACCTGCTTTTGCCCTCATTGGTCATCAGAGTCAAGACGAAAGTTCCCGCGAGAGTTACTACGGTGATGCCGATGAAGACACGGTCGAAGTGCCGAAAGGAACCGTAGAAGAGTGGTTAGCCCGAGAAGCCAAAAAGCCCAGAAAACCTTCCCAGACAGTGAAGAACGAGAAACCCGCCATGAGGTTTGACCCCGCAGAAATTCTTATTGATGATGGAATTTCTCACTTTAGAAAATGTTTAGCCAATGTCAAAGATGCCGTCAGAAGGCTGACCCCTAGAGAAAGAAGGGATATGCTTGACAGTGATGAGGAATGTGATCCCGCTCTGTTGAAAAAATTGTTGGACCCGGATGAGAAAGCCAGTTGCCAGGATCCAAACCCTGAAGGTGATAACTCCTGTTGCATGTTGACTTTGAAAAGTTTGAATGAGACTGTGAAGGCTTTAAACGGAGAAGGTAAAGCTGAAACCAGCCCACTGCTAAGCCAATCAGAGAGTCAGAACCTTGAGAAGGTCGAAAGCCGTTAACTTGGGATCGATTCGAAGCGGCCTACGCCTCCCGGTAGTGCCATTAATCAGATTAATCAGCAGAATTGGCCATACGCCAGCAAGAGCCCGCCTCTGACTTTGAAAGAGCTAACAGAATCCTCCAGTAGGAATAATGACTCAGGAAAATCTAATGTCTATGTGATGACTCGGTCTGGACAGATGAGTATTGAGCAGCCTAAGGGTGACAAAAAGAATGCCGTTTCGGAGCCAAAGACAGATATGAGGCCTTATAAGTCGGAAGTAGAAAAGCCGGACTCGACAAAGAGGATCCAGTGTTGACTCAGTTGAAGTGTACCCAAGCCAATATCTCCTTGTGGTCCCTGTTAACCTCTTCATACCCTCATAAGTTGAAGCTAGAAGAAAGTTTGGCCAAGACCATGGTGCCCATAGATGTCACCCCAGATGAGGTCGTCCAAATGATTGGAAATATCCACTACGGAAACATCATTACCTTCACTGACTTGGACCTGCCAAAGTATGGGGCTAGTCATAACGAACCTCTTTACATCACAGTCCAGTTAGAAGAGCGTCGATTGCCACGGGTATTAGTCGATGGAGGGTCTGCAATGAATGTCTTGCCAGCCAAGATGATGGACTTATTGGACCTGAAACCAACAGATTTGAAGCCTTCTAGTCAGACTATTAAGGCCTATGACTCCACTGCACGGTCAGTTTTGGGGATTGCTACTCTCAAGCTGTGGTTCGGAAAAAAGGTCATGAACGTCGATTTTCAAGTGATTGATATTCCGATTTCATTTACTGCTCTACTGGGACGGCCCTGGATCCACCAGATAAATGGGGTAGCCTCTACTTTGCACCAGTGCGTCAAATTTCAGTCAAATGATGGTACTATCACCACCATTTATGGAGACAGTGTCACGGTAGAAGGAACCAGCACTGGAGACATCCCGATATTGGAAATCAAACATGATGACGAAGGGTTGGCATTGACAGGATTCTCTGTAGCTTCTTCCAAAGCACAAGTGTGTAGCACTGACCTCACTACTACTTCCGATCAAATCCCTCCTGCCATGAGAATGATGAGAAAAATGGGTTATCTTCCGGGACTTGGATTGGGTGGAAGACTTGAGTCGCAATACCATCATCGATGTAAAGGAACGAGAATACCAGATACGGCTTGGGGTACAAACCAAATGGCAGAAAAGATAAAGGGGTCTGCTTCATCCCTACAGTTTATCACGACCCATTATTTTACAAAAGGCGAGACACAATACGATAAAAGTGATCACGAGATCTCCTTACAGAAAACCCTTACGGAGAATCTTGAGAAAATGAGGGGAAAGCCGGCCAATCCTGTTCGAAGAATGTTCCTTGACTTGCCGGACATTCACAGGGCTACCACTACCGTTCGGAAACGAGTATGTCTTCAAAAGGAAACTCGAGACGGCGTCAAAGAATCGGCATCCGGGGTAATGGACTTCTCGGCTTTCGAATTAGCTCTTAGAAGATCGGCGGATAGAAGGCGCCGGTAGTGAAGACAGTGAGTGGGGCTTGCTACGGTTGTTTGATGAGGAAGCACGGATCCCAGATTTGATCGACTTCGGCTCGAGATGATGAGATAGTTGCCGTAATTGGAGACGGTGGTGAAAATCCTTTTGATCCCCGCACTTTGGTAACTAAGACAGAAATGTCGTTGAAGAATTGGGAGACGTTCTCGGGGACCGATAGCTTGGCCGATGACAAATGATAGAGGAGCTTGGATTGGTACCTCGTCCTTCTCAACCCGGTCGTGTCAAACACCCTGTTGTCCATACGGTTGAGTCGGGAATCTTTGAATTCCGGTCCTGCGAGTCATCCGAAGGCCTCACGCACGAGGACTATCAAAATGTAATCGATGTCATCTTTCCCCTTATTTTGAATGAAATGACGGATCTTTCGAGTATCCTCTTATTGCCAACTCAACAAATGATAAATTAACTCAAAACTTAACAACGGTTAATAATGAATCATTTGAACAAGATGCAAACACACTAAATGAACAATACATTAAAGAAATCTTTAAGCGAGGTTTCGAGAAAAGAGGAAAACCGGGCCCAAGCCGCGAGGAGGTTTTGACAAGTGTGAACTTGGGTGCTTGTCGAGGAACCTAAAGAGACACGAGATCGGAAACTTCTTCCCGGGGTTGAGCACGGGACGGACCGATCGATGCTCGGGAATACGTCGACGTGTTTGCATGGTCATACGGGGATATGCGGGGCTAGACGGTTCGATAGTAGAGCACGAGAATCCCTCTAGCACCGGATGCTAAACCAGTAAAGCGTAAACCGAGAAAGATCAAGCGAGAATGGTCTCTACAGGTCAAAGAAGAAATTGAGAAGCTACTGCGGGTAGGATTCATCGAGTCATCGAATATCCGACATGGTTGTCCAATATTGTGACCGTCACCAAGGCCGATGGGAAGGTGCGGCTGGCGTGTGGATTTAGAGATGCGAACAAGGCCAGCCCCAAGGACGATTACCCTTTGCCAAACATAGACATCTGGTGGACTCCACGCCAACTACGAAGTCAAATCCTTCGTTGATGGCTTTGCAGGATACAACCGAGATCAAGATGGCCGAGGAAGACCAAGAAAAGACTGACCTTCACCACGCCGTGGGGAACTTGCTGTTATACGGTGATGCCATTTGGGCTTAAGAACGCCGGGGCTACTTACGAAAGAGGCAGCGACCGCGCTTTTTCATGACATGATCCACAAGGAGATTGAGGTCTACGTAGACGACATGATAATCCACTCCAAAGGCGAGGACGGGCGGCACTTTGTTGACTGCGGAAGTTCTTTGAGAGGCGAGACAACATTCCATGAGACTAAACCCTGCTAAATGCACCTTCGGAGTGACAAGGGGAAAAGTGCTTGGGTATATGGTCACGGAGCGAGGTATTGAAGGCGACCCCCAAAAGATCAAAGCCATTATGGATATGAGGCCACCTCGGACCCAGACGAAGTCAAGAGCTTTATGGGAAAAGCTACTTGACATCACCCGTTTCGTCAATCGATTGACCACTTATGTGCGAGCCCATCTTCAAGCTCATGAAGAAGAACGTAGACACAGAATGGACCGAAGAATGCCGGGATGCTTTCGACCAGATCAAGGCATACTTGGTACACCCTCCAGTGCTATGCCCCCACATAGACAGAAACCTCTTACGCTCTATCTCATTTGTCTGATACGGCGGTTGGGGCTATGCTTGCTCGGGAAAAGAAAGACTCTCGGATAGAAAACGCCATTTACTTTGTCGGTAGGAAGGCTGCGGGAAGTGAGTTCAATTACTCGGCATGTGAAAAGACACTGCGGGAGGAGAGTGCAGGTAGTCGGCAAGTTGAAGCATTATATGCAAGCCCACCCTGTGAATTTGGTCTCAAAAATGGACCCCATCAAGTACATCTTTGATAAGCCTTCCCTCTCGATGCGTCTAGCAAAGCGGTCCTTCTTCTTAGCGAGTACGACATCAACTATGTGACCGAGAAAGGCTATCAAGGGTCAAGCATTGTAAGACCACCTGGCAAACTTTCCCGATAATGAAGACGAGAGGGCACGAACCCCAATTCCCAGATGAAGGGATCTTTGCGGTCGAGCACGAAAATCGATGGCGGTTGTTCTTTGACGGAGCCGCTAACAAAAGAGGAAACGGTATCGGGATGCTACTGGTTGATCCGAAGGATGAGCATACACCCATAGCCCTCAAGTTGAACTTCCACGCCACGAACAATGTTGCCGAGTATGAAGCTTTGCATTCTTTGGTTTGGAAGCTGCCTTAGAAAGGAATGTCAAGGAGCTAGAAGTTTACGGAGACTCGGCCACGATCATCAATCGGGTTTCCAACAAGTGGAAGGCTGTGGACCCTAACTGCGGCGGTATCATGCCCATATGGAGGAGTTGGCGGACGGTTCAGAGAAGTGACCTTCCACTACTTGCCAAGGGAAAAGAACAGATTCGCAGATGCCTTAGCTACTCTAGCCTCATTGGTAGAAATCCCCGAGGGAAAGGCCATAAAACCCTTCAGAGTGGGTAGAAGAGAAGCCCCGACCTTACATTTGTGAAGTAGACACAGGACCCGAGCCTATAAAGGAACCTTGGTACAATCAAATTTACCGGTTCCTCAAAGATGGAGAGTCGGCTTTCGAGACAAAGAAGGTAGACCGAAAGAAGGAGTCAGAGCCAAGAGCTTGCAAGCTCTGAAAAGGTTGGCCTCCCATTATGTCATTCTAGGAGGCAACCTGTACAAGAAGCGATACCAAGGACCACTCCTCTTGTGCGTCACTCAAGAAAAAGCCAAAGAGTTGATGACTGAAGTCCACAATGGTCCCTGCGGTCCTCATATGAATGCCAGAGCCCTGATGCAAGTGATCCTCGAGAATGGGTTACTACTGGATTTCCATGGAAGCAGATGTGTCCCGGCACGTCCGAGCATGCGACAAGTGCCGGCGGTTTGCCAACCTCAACCATCTCCCGCCTCATGACCTGCATGCGCATGACGACTCCTTGGCCGTTTGCAACTTGGGGTATTGACGTGATAGGGAAAATAGCCCCGGCAGGAAGCAATGGGCATGAATTTGTGCTAGTAGCCATCGACTACTTCACCAAGTGGGTAGAGGCCAAGTCTTACAAGGTCCTCACTTCCAGAAAAGTGGCCCAATTCATCGGAAAACATAATGTGCGAGATATGGGGTGCCCAACGAGATCATTTCCGATAATGGGTCGCACTTTGAAGGGGCTGCGATAGGTTCTTGTCGAAATTCAGAATCACTCGCCACAAGTCGTCTCCGTCTGAGACCTCGAGACTAATGGAGCCGTGGAAGGCTGCTAATAAGACGCTCGAACGAATCATCAGGAAGATGGCCACCCGTGGTCGTGATTGGCCCGAAAAGCCGCACTTGGCACTCTGGGGCTCTGAACGTCTGTCGGAACGGCTACGGGAGAAACTCCTTTTGCCTTAACCTACGGGATGGAAGCGGTGTTACCGGTGGAGTTGGAAATCCCGTCATTAAGGGTCCTCCTGGAAAGCGGTGTCAATGAAGTGGAATGGTTGCGCGGGGCATGATGAGTTAGCCACCTTGACGAGAGAAGGCTAAAAGCCATGGAACACACCCGAGCCTACCGAGGCGAATGGCGAGCGTTTGATAAAAGGTCAAGGCCGGAGACATCAAAGAAGGTGACTTAGTGTTGAAAGTGAAGCCCCCTACCGAGACAATCCTGGAAAATGGGAACCCGTTTGGATCGGCCCTTATGTGGTGCAGAAGATACTATCGGGAGGAGCCATGAAGCTTGCGGACACGGACGGCAATCCCTTTGTCCACCCGGTCAACGGTGATAAGCTCAAAAGATACTACGTCTAAAAGGAAAAAAAAAAAAAAAAAAAAAAAAAAAAGAAGAGTGCAAAAAGAGTAATACCCGGCTAAATGAAAACCCTAAAAAGGGCGGTCTAGGCAAAAGACAGGGTTGCACATAAAAAAAAAAGAAAAAAAATCTTAGTGCAAAAAGAGTAATGCCCAGCTAGGCTGAAAACCCCAAAAAGGGGCGGTCTAGGCAAAAAACAGGGCTGCACATAAAATTTTTTAGTTCACCAGAATGAACTACGAAGACCTGAGCCCCTTAGTCTTTCTTGTAAAAGGGGAACGTAGGCAGCCATATATGGTTCGGTCTAAACAATAAAAAGGACGATTAAGTTTCCATGAAATGTGTCCTAAACAATAAAAAAGGACAATCAAGCTTCCATGAAGTGCGTCCTAAAAAAATAAATAAAGGGTATTTCAGTTTTCATAAAACGGGTCCCAATCAATAAAGACATTTGAATTTCCATGAAATGTGTCTTGATTAATTTCTAAGATAATATTTCTTGTTCATTACAAGTTAAAAACTTCTTGATGAGTTCAAGCACGGTCTACCTCTTAACTCTGCTAACCTGCTACAAAGATCTAAAATACAATAAAATGCCTAAATAAACTAATGTGTTTGCAAAATGGCAATAAGGGAATCCTAAGAAAAGATCTGTCAGTCGTCATTCGCTGAGTCTTCTTTGGTCTTCTTCCCTTTTCCTCGGCCCCGTCGAGTCTTCTTCCTCTTTTTATCTATGATGTCGGTATCCCTCATCCCGACCTCCGGTATCCTCACTGGAGCCTCTACCAAACCTGTATCAATAAGTGCTCTCTCTATCCGAGCACGAGTCCGCACCTCCTCCCTCTGAGCCTCAGTCAAAGGAGCGACCTCGAACAACCTCTGTACCGAGCCTCCATATCCCTAACCAAGTCACCTGACTGGTTATGGCGACTCGCCTTAGCCTCAGTCTCCCTCAAAGCCCTGCTCGAGTCGCAGTCAGCTCCCAATAAAGCTCGACGTCTCTCCTCCAAGATGACCTGAGTCGCTCCCATCTCCCTCTCGTACCAATCCAAGTAGACAGTGGTCAAGATGGTGCTCTTCCTGCTCCTGAAGATAGCCCTGGGTGGGAAAGCAGCATATGTCCAAGCCCTCGAGAAGAAAGAGAAGCTGGTTGGATCCCTCATGTCCAATGACACCACCTCCATGGTTCGGATGTCCTCCCAATCACTCAATGGCTCCTGTAAAGCCCCAAACTGCCTGGATACTAAGCAGGGTATGTAGAAGGATGACCAGCAGAATCCTGGAACCCTCACAGCATAGGACTCTGAAATATCCTCTGAGTGCGCAACCTCCAATGAGGTATCCACCAACGGATGTCCGAAGTGGATAGCCTAGCCATCGTCGGCTCCCGGCTACCACTGGTCCTGTTGCCTCGGTGCACCTCTCCGAGAAATCACCCGAGGGCACCGAGTCGGCAAAGCCCCCGGCAAAGCCCAGAGCCTCTCCAGCGGCCATAAGGTCAACACGGCGGGACTCAGGATCTCATGAAATGGTCTCCTCGAGCCATCCTGTCAATCCCATGAAGCGTCTCTCCCAAAACCAGCGGGACAATATCCTTCCCAGCCTTGCAGTCTCTAACCATGTCCAAGAGACCACTATGACAGATCCCAGCGGACTCGGCGGTGAACAGAGCGAGAGAATACGCAAAGAATGAAAGCATCCATAGCCACCGTGGTCGCAGCCATATCTGGAGACCCAAACCTGTCCGGGATATCAGAAAGGTCAATCCTATCCGGGGCTATCATCATCCTCTCAGCCTCTCCCAAAGGAATCTGCAGAAAAGATGCAAGCTTTACCGTCACCGACACGTCTCCGATCAGCGGAATAGATATAGCCTCAATCTCGGGACCCCCAATCAAGGCTCGGAAGTCTTCATGCGTCGGGATGATCTCGTTGTAAGAAAAGCAGTAAACATGTCTCCGGACGTCCCAGAACTTTGCTGCGGCTCTCAAAAGGTCCCAATCGGGCGGGAGATCCCTCAAATGCCATAAAGACTTGATCTTGAAGGAAGAATCAAGCAGTCCCCTATGAGATTGGAAGTTGTGTCTCACCCAAGATTGAAGATCGGACAGAAAACGGTCTCGCTTCCCCCTTTGCAATCTGACGGGCTTCTCCATCGCAAAATGATCAAAGATGGTGCTTTTAGGTCCAAAATGTGCTCTGGGAACAATTGGGACAAGTCTAAGTTGAAAATGAAATGAAATGGCCAAGCTTTGCTTTTATTCAGAAAATAACCAGTTCAGACAGAACTGTGAGCCGCACGGCTCTATTTACCCTCAGGACCTATCCGCACGGCTACATTAGCCCTCTGCAGAAAAAAATCTGCAGCAACCAAAGTTGCTGCCCAAGGGAGTTTTCACCCCACTTTTTCAACCAAAACCTGTACAAAAACATATCCAGAAGCCATTCAAGCATTTATATACCATTATAAATCATTTTGGCCCAGTTTCAGCCCCAATTCCAAGCAAAAAATCGCCCCAAGGCTCAGATAATATGCAAATTGAAAAAGCATGAATTAGAAAAGCAAATAAAACATAAATACAATGTCTTCGCCCCATCGGCGCCAGAATAAAGCAAAAAATAAACAAAGTGTGCATAAAAATTGTTCATTGTTTGTTTTGTTCCTAATTCCACTCTAGAGACCTCCTAGGCCTCCGATTCTTCTTCCTCCTCATCGCTGCTCAGCTCATAAATGCTAGCCTCCCTCATCAAGTCCTCCTGGTCGCTCACATCAGACAGATGGACATTATCGTGCCCGTACTCAGCCAGCTGCTCCAGAATGTCAGCGTTGGGTCCCCGCCCCCGAGGCATGGCACTGGAAGAGTACTCCGAGGCCGATGAGGTAGACGCTGTGCCCCCGACATGCCGTCTCTTGCGCCCAGGCTCCTGTGCATCCGCTGCTGCCTTTGAAGCGCAGGCCAGCTTCCTCAGAAGGGACCGGCACATGTCCTTCCAGCCCCTATTCTGCCTGACCAATCTATCATAGGTGCGAGCTGGAACCTGAGAAAAAGAAGAGAAAAATCTCAGAAAAATCTCAAAATTGCAAAAAGCAGAAAAATCTGAAAGCTGAAAAGGGAAAGACCCTAAAAGTATACTTACAGTGCTGTCAGGCGGCAGGGTATACTGGGGCTCCCTAGCGTCGGGGACAGGTATCCTCATCCTCCTCGGTACTCCATGGACCACGTAGGACAGATGCGCAGGAGGGATCGGCGGGTCAGTAGGCTCATCCTCCCCATATCCCTGAGTGACCGCCAGCTTCACTAGCTTCTGTGGCGTCCTCAGGCGCTGCTCCACAAACACAGCGTAGGGGGTGTCCATGTCGAAGTACTCCTCGGCGGCCACGCCTGCCTGGTACCTGGCAATCTCATCCTCTGGCCAATCCCTGGGCTGTAGCATCCGTGCTGGAGGATCGTGGGGAGTAATGGCGTCCAATGGAGGGACATGGCCATGCTGCCTCGAGAAACGGTCCCCCAAGTAAATGACATCACATGTCAGCCCAGTGAGCCACCTCCTCTGCCTAGTCGCCTCAATGGCATCTCCCAGCAAAATCTCCGGATACCTGCCCCAAGGGTAGAAGTCCACTCCGTCGTGCCCGTCCTTATTGATGATCGGCCTCACCATTTTGTAGTCGAAAGTGATCCGGGTCTTCCCCGTGAATTTATCCCTCGCATCTCCCCTCCAGCGAACCATAGCAGGGAAGATGGTGACATCACTCTGCTGGTTCCAAGGGAAGAACCCGATCACCTCGCAGAACCAGGCCTGCATATTCAAAGCATCAAAAGGTCATTCTCTCTCTCATAAAAGTCTCAAGACAGAAAAGAGAAAAGAGAAAAGAAAGGAGACTACCTCAAGGGCAAAGGAAAAGCAGTCCATCGAAGCAGCTTTGTTCCGACTGTACATGTCCAATGAGAAGTAGAGCTCCGCCAATTCGGCTTCTCCCCAAGAGACCGTCCCTATCCCATCAACATCATCCAGAGAGTCGAGGAGGCAAGTCATAGCTAGCGTCCCAGAATTGGCGAAGATAGTGACTGACAGCATCAACCACACAAAGGCTCTAGCACCAGGGCGATCACATCATTAGCAGCAAAGTTACGCATGCAAGTACGGCCGCCACCTCGACATTCCGTGTCTCCATACCCAGCCCCTTGGGAATCAGCTCAAACCCAACCAAAGCCTGGAACTCCTCAGCTGTAATGTGGTCTCTCCAAGTCACGGGCCTCCCGGTGAACTGTAGGCCAGTAATAGCTGTGAAGTCGGCAGGAGTCACTGTAAGCTCTCCCCAGCTCAGGTGAAAGCTATGTGTACTGTCCCACCAGAACTCAGAAAGGGCCTGGATCAAGCCCTTGCTCTTCGAGGTGATGTGAACACCCCTGCCGATAGCCTCGACGAATGAATCTAGGCCGGTAGCCCTCACCAAATTCTTGGGGTTCACCCCATTCTTCTCAAAATCCGGCATCCTCTGCCAAAGCTTAACTGCTATCTCAGATGGTCCTCTAGACTTGTTCTCCTGTAGACAAGCACAACAAAAAAGTGTGTCAATCATTCATCATTTTCAAAAAGCATGCATATATTCAAAAAGCGCACATGTTTTCAAAAGAAAAGCATTCACAAAAGTTTTTATAGCATCATTTGCATCAAAAAAAAAAAAAACGTCTTTCATCACTTGAAACGCGTCATGTCAAGTCCCATTGCTTTCCTAAAGCACAAAATCACAATTTTCACAATTCTTTGCACATAAGCATTATTCTTTCAAAAATGGCATGCATGAATCCTTTTCATCTTCCAAAATCATGTTTTCTCAAAATTTTGACCTAGTTCTAGCACATGCAAGAACTCCGTCTCACTTTGGACAATTTTACTTTATTTGCGAGAAAAAAGTGGGTCATTCCCATTAGTTTTGTCAAACAAATTGCACATTGCATATTTTTAGCCTCATAGGTTATTCATCAATGTCTCAAAGTCATTCAAAAATCCTAGAAAATTCCTAAAATTTGGGTCAAGCCCTAAATCATTCAAAATTCAATCAAAATCGACGGAATTGAGCAAATTAAGAATGCTTACCCCAACCGATCGTGGGTTCGTTGATTTATGCTCTCTTCTCCCCGGGTAAAGCTCCGACGGAGGCGTAAGAAAGTCATACTTTCTTTCCGTTCGCACGAGCTCCTTTCTCCTCCTCCGAGCGGCCGCCGAGATGTTTCTTCTTGCTTGCCTCGGTATGGGATTGCCCTCCGGATCCATCTCAAATCAAAAGGGAAGCAAGGGGATTGAAAGAATTTCGAAATTCTCCTTCTCTCTTCCCTCTCTCTGCGTTCTTGGGCGGCAATGCAATGCCAATGGCCCGTTCAAATCTGATTTTAAATAATCTGGAAAAAACAGGTCTCTAGCCGTACGGCTCCTTTTTCTCCATCTCATGCCGGGCGGCCTCATTCGCACTGAGCAGAAAATTACAATCCTGCCCCTGGACCTTCCACTTGGGCATGCAATTTCCGTTATCTTTTAACCAAGATAACATCTTTTTCAGAAGATATCCCTTATCTCTTAAGCAATTAAGCTTTCTTCCCAGTCGCCTCCGTTATAACGGGATAACGCTAGGTGACAACCTCCGAATTGTCAAAACTCTAAACTTAAGCTACCTCTATCCCGAATAGTGACGTACGCTCAAGTTTCTCTCAACTTAAGTTACCTCTATCCCGAATAGTGACGTACGCTCAAGTTTCTCTCAACTTAAGCTACCTCTATCCCGAATAGTGACGTATGCTAAGTTCTCTTAACTTAAGCTACCTCTATCCCGAATAGTGACGTATGCTAAGTTCTCTTAACTTAAGCTACCTCTATCCCGAATAGTGACGTATGCTCAAGTTTCTCTCAACTTAAGCTACCTCTATCCCGAATAGTGACGTATGCTAAGTTCTCTTAACTTAAGCTACCTCTATCCCGAATAGTGACGTATGCTAAGTTCTCTTAACTTAAGATACCTCTATCCCGAATAGTGACGTACGCTCAAGTTTCTCTCAACTTAAGCTACCTCTATCCCGAATAGTGACGTACGCTCAAGTTTCTCTCAACTTTAGCTACCTCTATCTTCTCGATAGTGACGTAAGCTCCAGTTTTCTCAGGTGACAACCTCCATTAATTGTCAATCAGGTGACAACCTCCATTAATTGTCAATCAGGTGACAACCTCCATTAACTGTCAATCAGGTGACAACCTCCATTAGTTGTCAATCAGGTGACATCCTCCATTAATTGTCAAACCCTCGAGGATCCTAGACATCGTTCCTACCTATCTAGTGATGCTCGAACTACGATCAAGGCTTGATTCCTCCGGGATACGTAGGTAGCCTTTTATAAAAGGTCCAGCCATCCGACCACTTTGGTCACCCTTTTCCTCCGTCACTCCTCAGTGATGAAGTAGTCTCTCATAAGAGACTTTGTTATCTGACCACCTTGGTCACTCCTAGCATATCCCCAGTAGGATCAATTGCTTGACCTCCTAGGTCATTTTCCCTTCTATTTCCCCAGCAAGAGACCAGTTTCTCTTCTCCATTCCCCAATGGATCTATTCGAACTACGGCTGGCTTGATTCCTCCGGGATACGTAGGTAGCCTTTCATAAGAGGTTCAGCCATTCGACCACCTTGGTCTCCCAATCCGTCTCGGCATTCGCCAGATCGAATCCTTTTTTTATCAACAACCCCACTCGCCTTGCAAGTGACGTTGCCGAGGGGCTTCTGTAAGTACCCAAATCTGGCTCATGCCTTCCGGTTAAATTTCCCGGCAATTTCGGTAAGTTTTCCGGTAATTCCCCCAGAACCTTCCTAGTGTTAGGAAACATTCCGGAACTGTTTTTAATTAATTTAGGGCTGAAGGGGATCCTTCCTAATTAAGAAACACGTTTTTCTTAATTAGGAGGGAAGGTTCTAGAATTTGCCACCTTGCATGGTTCTAGAATGCTGAGTCATTGTGGATAATGCCGCACGGCTGCATTAGCTTGCTGCCCTTAGCCGCACGGCTTCATTAGCCTTATCCAGACTGCCTATAAATAGAGCCCTCCTCTACCCATTTCTCAACAACAACAAGAACAACAACAACAACAACAACAATTTCCAACAACACCACACATAATACGAAGAAATACTCCCAAGAGGCTGTTGAAGATCCAAGAAGGTGAAGAAGAAGGCCAAGAAGCTCCCTCACTCCTCCTTGAAGATCCAAGACCAACCTCTCCTCCTAGCTCCGCCCGAAGAAGAAGGAAGCCATTGGTAACCTCGCACGCCCTAACCTCGCATCCTAATTGCTTTATAAATTGCTCATTGCATTACCTTTATATTGCTTGGGACTTGGTAGATTAAAGATCATATCTTCATATTCCCCCTTCCCTTTTGCATGCATTAGACATCATTTGTCATAAAAATGTAGTCTTTTCCCATAAAGGTGCATCCTTTGCACCTAAAACCCCCATTTTCAAATAAAAATGTCATCTTCATGCATCCTTTGCATATAAAAATCAAATCTTTTCAATCAAAATGCATCATTTGCATCCAAAATCACTTTTCCAAGCATCATTTGCTTTAAAGACCATGTCTTTACCATAAACTAGCATCATATGCTTTTCAAAATGCAATCTTTATGCATCATTTGCATAATGAATGCCAATTTCTTCAACAAAAATGCATCATTTGCATAAAAATCAAATCTTTATGCATCATTTGCAATAAAGATCATTTCTTTAAACTAAGTGCATCATTTGCAACCCAAAAATGTCATCTTTTCATTAAAGTGTCATTTTTACATATATTTCCCCCATTCCCCCATTAGCAACCTAGGAACGGACCGGTGTAAAAGATTCTATCTTTACATCGTTCCTTCCATTAAAGGTTCCATATTTCTTTAGAAAGGGACAACCTTGAACCCTATATCTCCAATTATCGCTTAAGAAAGAGTATGGAGCATCTATACGAGCTCGACCGTCTTAAAGCGTAGGATTGATGGGCTAAGGACCTTCCTTTTCTAAAGAACCTCATCTTTGACCATAAAGAGAGTCATTCTCTCGATCACGCAAGTCCCGAGGGTCCCGAGGTTAAAAATGCGATGATCACAAGTCACAAGATGAGGGCGGGATCATAATCCCGAATACATAAATTCCAAGAAATCCCGAGCGACAACCAACAAATGGTTTGTACGTCCGGAAGACGACTTGGGACATTCCCTCCTTATTTTCAAACACATGCACACAAGAAAGCACGCAAGCAAGCACGATTAATGAAATCATGGAAGACTTGCTCCGGCAAGGCACCTTGGGTGAACGCCAAACGTTCTTCCCAAGGGGTAACTTAACCTCCGAACCCATAAAACCTTTTTTTCAAAGTTTTGAGGTAATCAAAATGGCGTGGCGACTCCGTTTTTCAATTAAACTCGGATGTCTTCAAACTCGCGTGAATCCAACAAAAACAAAATTTGGGCACACATTCACAGGTGCCCCAGAGGATCCTCCATGACCTAGACCTATATTGGTTGAGGCACCAAGATTTTGGCCTGAAGTAGCTGTCCCGGCGGTGGCTCCTACTGAAGTTACTGTCGATGACATTCCGGTAGACGTCTTGAGGATCTTTAATCAATCAAAAGACCAATGTTCCCATAGACAGTGCCAAATTGTTTAGGTCAAATTCGAGCAATTCAACTTTTAAATGAAAAATGGGGCACAATGGACTAAGACAATGTATGTTCAAGATGTCGATAAGAAATTTAACGAGGAAAGCCCTTGAACAACTTGTTCGCCGGCATAAAACCTCGGAAAGATGGAATATTATTAGTATGGTGATGGTAGAGAGCAAATGAACAGTACAAGATATGTTGCTAAGAGAACTGGTGTGTGTGTGTTTACATGTGTTCGTCTATTAAATTAAAAAGGATGGTAACGGTATCAACCATGTAAATGCAATCCCTCCTTGTGCGCCTAGAATCTCGCAGGAGGTTACTGCTGCAGTCTACTTATCCGTCGCTGAGTAAATATTGTTGAAGACATTTGTTTGACTTGGTCCATAAAGCTTTGCAAAACGGTTCCTACAATGTCGCCTTCCAGTCATCTTGAACGGAGCGGATAGTATATCAGGTTGCACTGCTAAGATGACGTTTCAGGATGTAACATGCTGCTGTAGTTTTTTACCCTGAACAGTATCCAGGCTTTATGACACAAACTGTGTAAAAACCAACCGAGTCTGGACAGAGTGTGATGCAAGCGTGCATGGTTGACAATGGCTAGGATGGGAAGTTTGGAATGATCCCGTGCGCGCTCGAAAGGCGTAGGAAGACCAATCGAACTGCAACTGAGACCACTCCGGGTTTAGGGTTGTAGTGTGTAGTGTACAGGATAAGAGTGCGCGTAGTGTGCGGTCACTAAAATTCTTTTTCTGAGTAAAACAGAAATTTTTGCAGAATTTTTTTTAAGTACACAAATGTATTATGATGCATTATTTGTATTTTAAATTTTTTTTTTTTGGAAAAAATAAGTAAACAGTTAAATAAGGGATAAAATGAAAGTTTGACCCACATCATTGTTTTAAGAATATTTTTTTTAAAAAAACAAAATGTTTCCCAGCGGAGTCGCCAACTGAAATTATTCGGATCCGCGCGCGCACGGGCCGGACATCTCGCATTGCTGGATGTCGGGAGGTGTCGCTGCGTTTGGAGAAGTCGCCACATCGTTTTGATATATCCAAAAATATTGAGAAAAGACTTTGTTTAAAAAGGTTGTTGTGTGATGAGATTTTGAGTTTGGATATCAGGTTACTCCTCTGGAAGAGAATAGTAGAGCTCACCCGAGTCGACTCGTATACACGAGTCTTTCGATACCCCTCTTTCATTAAAAGTTGTGTGTGTGTGTATGTGCTTTTCAAAAATGCATGTTGAATATGATGTCTACATTGTATGCTATGTATTGAAGTGAATTAAAATAGTTTTGGAAGAAGGCCTTACCAATGTTGGTTCGCGTCTATCTTTCGCTGGGAAATAGTGTTTGAGTGTGAATAGTGCTCCGGGTCAGACCGGGATTGCTTCGGGATGTACCGGTGTCTGCGGACAGAGCTTCGGCGTGCCTCGGGAATGCTAGGTGTGTCTGCGGACAGAGCTCCGACGTACTTTGGGATTGCTGTGTGGATTCGGACAGAGGTTCGGCGTGCCTCGGTTTGGCTGTGTGTACTCGGGCAGAGGTTCGGCGTGCGTCGGGATGCCTCGGAATTTGCTGGCAGGGCTTTGGGATGGACCGAAATGGCTCGGGATGCTTCAGAATGGCTCGTAATGGACCCATAGGGCTTCGAGATCGCCTCGGGATGGCTTGGGAGCATCTCGGGATGGCTCGGCAGGGCTTCGGAATGCCTCGGGAGGGCTCGAAAGGCCCCGGGAAGGACCGAAAGGGACCGGGATTGCCTCTTAAGGGCTGAGAGGGGAGCCTGAAGGCTGGGGGAGAGAGGAGAGAAGGGAGGAGTGAAGAAAATGAGAGGGGGAGTCCTCTATTTATAGGCCCAAGAAAAATGCAAAAGTATCCGCGCCGACACATATGTTATTACAATGTTTTTGGTTTTCCCGGATTTAATTGAATATTGTGGACTTTAAGGGAATTTTTTTCTATGATGATGTCTAGTTGCAAAAGTGTCCGCGCGGACACTCCTACAGGCTGAACTTTTTTCGTAATTTTCAAAAAGTCCTTTTGTTTTATTTTATCCCGGAGGGGTCCTACATTGATTTGGTTGGTGGTTTTGGGATTTTTGAAGGTTGTGGGTCTTTGGGATCACGTTCGTGTGAGTCCACAGTGTTTCTCGTGTGTCGGATGGGGAGCGATCCAGATTGGGGTACTTACACCCCGGTCCGCACGTTCTATCATGGGAGACTCGCGTATAATGCAGCCTCAAGAACTATCGATAAGTGAACAAATAAGTTTTAACTAGACTGATTTATCAGAGGTCGTGCACAACAAAATTGTTACTACCATTTCGTTTCTTTACGGTTTATTGTTTAATAATTTTATTTCAATTTCTTTAATTTTGTTCCTTTTGTTATTGTAATTTTGCCAACAAAATCCCCTAATCACAAGGCTCTCCACACAATATTTAAAAATTCATCCTTATATTTAAAAATACAAACCAGATACAAAATATTTTGTGGACGATTACAAATATGATTGTGAATGAGTTTGAAATTCATTGTAAATGGAGACTCAATCTTTCAGCCCATAGATTTAAGCTTCCACCACCTCCAATCTTCCATTGCAGACTCCATTTGACGATGCATTGTAACAAACAAATGCTTCTTCAAGTGTAACATTGACACTGCCTTAATTGACATTAAAAAAATCCACTCAAAGGAAAATATTTGGCTTTGAGATCTTGACTAACCAAGGCATTCGGGTCGAAAAGAAACTTCCAATCGCACATTCCAAACATCGCAATACAATACGATCAACCACATAATAGCCCACCATAAACAAATCATATAAATAAAAAGTACTATGACTCTCAATTGAAAGAGACAAAAGACTCTCAATTAGAAAAGGAAACAAAAGACTATCAACTAGGAGAAAAAGCAAAGATCTCTTAACGAAGAGAGAAAATAACATAATAATCAACAGAAAATCATATACCATAATTACTGAGAAAGTGAGCCAAAATGTCGTCTTGAATAGGTAAAACAATCTCATCATCATTGTTTTCTCCATTTTATTTCTAAAATTAAAACTTAGATTTGAATTCAGAAAAAAAAAACAAATATGAAAAATAAACTTATAATTTCACATTTATTAATTGTTAAAGTGACAAATAATAAATGTGAAATCAGGATATGAATCAAATAGAATTAACAAAGGAAAATTGAATATGATAATTGATGTGAGGAAGGAAGAAGACAAAGAATTGTGATCCTTTTAATTTTACCTATTAAGGACACAAAGGCTACAGGGGACGAGTCTTCCCACTCCAACCCAACTATTCCACATAGCAGGGATGCCAGTCTCAGAAGGCACAGCAATGGGCACGAGTCGTCCCACACAGCACGACTCGTGCCATCAGCTTATGCAGAACGTGATCTGCAGATCTCCAAATCTTCTCCAAATCCTCCTTCATAATTATCTTTACTTATTTAGCTTAGTGTGAATATTTTCATTGTAATCTTCTCAGTATTTGTATTTATCTCCTTCCTAAGATAGTTGTATATGGCTTGTATAAATACTCCTGTTATGATCAATATAATTTAAGATCTTTTCCAAAGCATTGTTATTTTCTATATGGTATCAGAGCATTGATCCTCAACCCTTCCTCTCCCTCTCTCCTTTCGGCTCCTCCAACCCAACCCTAGCTCCACCGCAAACCTCTAATGGCTATGTCATCCTCCACCATTCCAAACCCAGCCGAACCAAACTCCCCCCTCATTCTTGTCAACCTCTCCCACTGTATTACTCTCACACCTCTTTCCTATCTTCCTTGGGCTGCCCAACTAGAGTCACGATTAGAGGTAGGGTCTAAACAAAAGTATGCACTTTGTGTAGGAGAATACCCTACAAAGATGCATGGAATGGAGCGGGGAGCGAGCTTGTGAGGGGTGTAAGGACGGAGCCAAGGGTAGCAAAGGCAGCCAAAAGAACGGAGCTTTGTGTAGTTGGGGTGTTTTCGAAACTCTATTGCTGATTCCTCCTTATTTATTTACTCTCAATCCTCTCAAACACTCTTCCTCTTGGTCTATGTTGATGACATTATTGTCACTGGCCCCTCACCCTCCTTCCTCTCCACCTTTATTTCTCATCTTTCTTCTCGTTTCTCTCTCAAGGATCTCGGTCCACTCTCTTATTTTTTAGGTGTTGAAGTCACACCAAATTCTAATGGTCTTCTACTCTCTCAGTCTAAATACATCTCTGATCTCCTCAGTCGTTATGATATGTCCCACTCGAAACCTGCCATCACACCCATGGTTACCTATCCTACTCTCTCACATCAGCCCATCACCGCCATCTGTGATCCCACTAGGTATCGGGCTATCGTTGGTAGTCTTCAATACTTATCTATAACGCGCCCTGATATTGCCTTTTATGTGAATAAACTAGCCCAGTTCATGCAACATTCGCAATCCAAACATTGGGTTTCTCTCAAGCGATTACTTCGCTATCTTCATGGCACCTTTGACCTTGGCATTCAGCTCTATCACGAGTCTCCATTCACCCTTCATTCTTTCTGTGATGCTGATTGGGCCGGTGATAAAGATGACTACATCTCCACCACGGGGTTTATTATATACATTGGCCGAAATCCTATTGCTTGGTCTTTCCAAGACAAAAGGCCTTAGCACGCTCCTCCTTTGCCTGAGTTTAGAGCTATTCTTGATGCATCTCGCTTGAAGTTATATGGATACGAAATCTGCTCTACGAGCTTAGTGTCACCCTTCGTCATGTAGCAGTTATCTACGTGACAATCTCGGTACCACACATTACTCAAAGAAACCCCGTGTTCCACTCGAGAATGAAACACCTTGCCCTTGCTTTTCATTTTGTTCGAGAGAAGATACAACAAGGGCACCTTAGAGTTCAACACATTTCGGGATCGAATCAACTTGCCGATGCTCTTACGAAGCCTCTTCCCAGTGCTCGGTTTATCTCTCTTATTTCCAAGATTGGACTTCTTCGCGGATCGTCCATCTTGCGGGATCGTATTAAGGACACAAAGGCTACGGGGACGAGTCTTCCCACTCCAACCCAACTATTCCACATGCGGGGACGCGATCTCGGGAAGGCGGCAAATGGGCACGCGAGTCGTCCCACACAGCACGACTCGTGCCATCAGCTTATGCAGAACGTGATCTGCAGATCTCCAAATCTTCTCCAAATCCTCCTTCATAATTATCTTTACTTATTTAGCTTAGTGTGAATATTTTCATTGTAATCTTCTCAGTATTTGTATTTATCTCCTTCCTAAGATAGTTGTATATGGCTTGTATAAATACTCCTGTTATGATCAATATAATTTAAGATCTTTTCCAAAGCATTGTTATTTTCTATATATTTTGGACACAAAGGCTACAGGGGACGAGTCTTCCCACTCCAACCCAACTATTCCACATAGCAGGGACGCCAGTCTCAGAAGGCACAGCAATGGGCACGAGTCATGCGGCGCGGCTCGTGCTATCGCCTATGCAGATCACGTTACTGCGTAAGCCGATGGCCTGAGTCGTGCATGAGCAGTACTGACAAGGGCACCTTAGAGTTCAACACATTTCTCGGATCGAATCAACTTGCCGATGCTCTTACTGAAGCCTCTTCCCGGTGCTGGTTTATCTCTCTTATTTCCAAGATTGGACTTCTTCGCGGATCGTCCATCTTGCGGGATCGTATTAAGGACACAAAGGCTACAGGGGACGAGTCTTCCCACTCCAACCCAACTATTCCACATAGCAGGGACGCCAGTCTCAGAAGGCACAGCAATGGGCACGAGTCGTCCCACACAGCACGACTCGTGCCATCAGCTTATGCAGAACGTGATCTGCAGATCTCCAAATCTTCTCCAAATCCTCCTTCATAATTATCTTTACTTATTTAGCTTAGTGTGAATATTTTCATTGTAATCTTCTCAGTATTTGTATTTATCTCCTTCCTAAGATAGTTGTATATGGCTTGCATAAATACTCCTGTTATGATCAATATAATTTAAGATCTTTTCCAAAGCATTGTTATTTTCTATATTACCCTTCGTAAATAGGTTATTTGTCACAAGATAAAATTGATAGGCCATGCCCAATGTATGAGGCCCAAAGTTTTGAGTATTACAAAGACACATCTATTTGAATGACCCAATCAAACTTTTACAATTCTATTGGCCCACCTGCATAGATCAGTCGATCAAGCTAATTGTTCGACATTCCTTGTTCCCGATCTAGCTTCGTCCGACATACGATCTTCTACTTGTACAATATCTCCCTAGCCTAGACATGAGGTTAGGTCGACCTCAAATATTCAGGCGGCCTCGACCAAACAAACACGCGCGTCTATCCACGATTCAATTCGTAACCGTCTCCTACAATCACGAAGACCGTTATGCCCACTTTATCTCCACGAATTAAGGGATTCAGTACAATCCTACTTCAATACTATATATACCAGATTACATTCAACGTAAAAGGGTAATGTCTTCTTGGCTATTTTGAGATTATGTCATTTTTAATACAAATTATATCACTATATAACTCGACATTTTATCATCACGTCGGAGGGTTTTAGCCGTATACAATACCAACTATTCGTTTGTTCGTGGTTTCAGGTCTTAGTAGTTGGAGATCAACCTATTGATGGAGTTAGGCTTATATGGATCGTTTCTGCGTCATCAAATAGTCATCACCAAATTCACCGGTCGTCGTGCTTCTCTCAACCACCTCTAGATCATGTTTAAATCTGGGAAAATTTAATTCAGATCTATCCATTTTTTTTTCAGACCTGGCAAAAGAAGAGTTCTCATCTTCTGTTGTTTTTTTTAATTAATTATTTTTTCTTTTTTTTTTTTTTTAAATAAAAGTTGTATGAGAGATGTTGATGAATCTCAGACGATTTAGTGTTAAGAGTGAACCCCATTTTGTAACTTGAATCGAATATTCATTAACTTACACAGCAATGGTAGTTTTGAAGCTGATGATTGAAAGTGGGTTTGATGGATTGAAATTGACTATGGAAGTGATTTTCGAAAAAAAATATTGATGATTCAAAAATAAAATAAAAATCTGACTTGTTAAAAATTATTTGGATCTAATTTTTAATTTGAATCTGGAATTTTTTTTTAAAAAATTTGTGGATGTCAAAATAGAGGGTATTGAAGTCGGATGTTGTTTGTTTAGAGATCCAGATGAATTTGGGGCAATTTTTATTTATATTTTTGTATTGTGGAACATTTGTAGTGGGTTATTTTTTTGTTTTAAAATCATGGCATTAAGGTTATAAATGGGTTTCTGAATGGTGGTGATGGGCTGTTGAATGGTTATGACGGGTGGTTGAATGGTGGGAATGGGGCGGTGGTTGGATGGTGGGTGGGGGGGTTAATTTGACTAATATATAAATTTGATTTATTCTTTCATTTAACTTTTGGTAATATTAATTAAAAGGATATAAATGATTTCACATTCTTACAATTAAAGAAAATCTAATGTCAAAAAATATGTAAAGTAATCATAATATGTGATTATACAAATTAGATATAAGGGGGACATATTAATTAAAAAATATTTTAATTTTAAACTCCTTTATGTAATGATTTTTTTTTGGAGGTTTTTAGTTAAATATTGTACACTTTAACCCCATTATACTTTCACATCAATAAATTTTGACCATATCTAGTGCCAATTCAGCATTTTTATGATGTCAGCGTGCCAAATAGGCAGATTTAACGGCAGTTTGAACGGAAATAAGACGAAAGGATGACATGATAAATTAAGTAATTATGTTAAGGACGAAATCGTAAAAAGAAATATTTCAGTGACGAATAGGTAAAAATGTCAATAGGTTAGTGACATTTAACTCAATGGTGGAGAAGAGAAGAGAACGATTGGGGAGTGGTGGATGGTGGCGATAGTGATTGATTTAGTGATGGATTTGGTGGGTTTGAACCTAGTTATGATGGGTTAAAACTTGATTTCGTTGGATTAAAATTCAAAGTGGGTTTGATTTCTTTGAATTTTTCTATGCTATTATTGGGATGATAATATTGAATTGGTTTTTGGTGTTGGGCGAAAGTGAGGAATGGTAATGGTATTAATGGTGTTGGTGATGGTGTTACTTGTGGTGGTTGTGAGAAGAGGAAGGTAAAGTTAGGGGTTGACATGGTTCGGTTCAAATCGCGGTTTGAGATCGAACCGAATCAAACCACGCAGTTTGGTTTGATTTTTTTCTATAAATGGTTTAGCTTGGTTTGAAAATTTAATAAACCGTGTGGTTCGGTTCAGCTCGCAGTTTGGAACCTCAAAACCGAACCAAACCGATTCAGACCGAACCGCGGTTTGGAACCGTGAAACCGAACCACGGAACCGAACCATGAAATTCTTGAACCGAAATCCTAGCCGTTCATTAAAAATTAAAGATGAATCACAACCACTGATTTGAAAACCCTAGATTGAAACTCCTTAACTCAAACTGTCTCCTCATTTTTCATATCTTCTTTCTCAGTTTGTTTCTCTCTTCTCTCTTCTTTCTCTCTCTATCACCAAAAAACTTCCTCAGATCCCTTCCTTTCAAAGTCCTCCCAAATCCCTTCGTGTACAGAATATGACGTGATTCTCGTGCTCGCCATCTGCCTCGCCAAGAACTCGTGCGGCGGATTCTCTCCGTCGTCAAAACCGCCGCCCGTCGTCGTCGGTAATTTCCCTGTTTGTTTATCTCTCTTCTCTTAAAGGTATAATTTTCCCTCCCAATTAATTAGTAATTTTTCATTTAATCTTCTATATCTCTCTTGTTAGAACAATGAACTTTCAGTTTACTAAAACTCATTCCTATTTGGATAGTAGTATTTGTGTTTTATGTTTAATATATATGATTGCTAGTTTGATAAAAAAAATATGTAAAGAGCAACACTTTTAGTTGGACAGGTTTGTAGTTCGGATAGCGGTCTAGACCGCAGTTCAGACCACGGTTTGAACCGTTTATGAAACTGTGGTTTGAGACCGAACCGAACCAAACCGAGGTGGTTTGGTTTGGTTTGGTTTGAAATTTTCTATGATTCGATTGGGTTTGGGATTTTTCCAAACCGAGTACTAGCGATTTGGTCTCCAAATTCCTTCCAAACCGAACCAAACCGAACCATGTCCACCCCTAGATAAAGTGGAAGAAGGAAAGGGGTGGGGAGGGATTTTAAAAGTGGCGGTGGATTGTGTTGATGCAAGAAGACAAAGGGATGAAGAAGAGGCCGAGAAAATGAGGAGAATGTGTGGGGTTTTATTTTAAAAGTGGGGACGTGTAAAATGTCTATTTATTCCCTTAAAATTATGTGCGAAGCATATGATTAATTTTTTAACGAAAGATAATTTTGAACGGACTTTACATTGAATTGATACAAATTGACAGTGTTGACTAGAAATTTCAAAAAAATGTAAGGTTGAAAATCATATCACAACTATTAGCAAAATGAATAAACAATATGCAATTTGCCCAAAGACCATCTGGTATCAACAAACACGTTTCTTCCTTGTCGACTATGATGAGTTTGTTGTGGAGGAATGGTTGTTACAAGGTGAGGCATGAAATAAGAATGAATATATACTGTTATAGGCATGAAAAATGAATGAAAATGAAACAAATATATTTTTGTCCATTTGAAAATACACATTTTTTTGTGTGTGTTGAAAACATTTTAATACATCTTTATTCATAAGACTCACTTGTAATACTCAAAATAATTATTCACTTATTATTTTTTATCCACTTTCTCTCTCGTACCTCATTTTTTATACTCTCGTACCTCATTTTTTATACTGACAACACTTAAATTTTCCTTAATTCTAGTATATATGGCTAATTTTATGGTTTTTCGAATGGAAGGGAGTACTCCCTCCGTCCCGCTACAAACTGCACACTTTTTTCATTGGGCGTTTCATTACAAATTGCACACTTTCTAAAATGGCAAAGAATCTTTACTATTCCCTCCACTCATTCTCTCTCCTACATTATTTTAATACACACAACATCATTATAATTTACTATTCACTCCACTCATTCTCTCTCCTATTTTACTTTTACACTCACAATTTTTATATTATTATTTTTTTTATTAATTTTCGCGCAAACAGTAATCGTGCGATTTGTAGCGGGAAGGAGGTAGTATGTATTAATATGCTAGATTTAATTTCCAGTAGATGTGAAAACGTGAGTTTTTGTGGGAACATATTTATGTTTCCTTATTTAATTTGTCTTCTATTATGGTAAGAAGATTTTGAGACTTTCATGGAGATTTATAAGTATCTTATTTTTATTAAGAGATTGTATTTATGTAAATATCTTTTATTTATGTACATAGTTTTATATTAGGACTAACCTACTAATATTTGATTTCCTTGTGAGTGTGTTATATGTTTTCATATAGGAAAAGGAATCTCACAAAGGAAGAGGTCGATTGCATGAAGATCTTCTCAATGGTGCATTATAAATACAAGGCATTCAGCACAATGAGAAGCTACGGTTTTAGAGAGAAAAACATACATTCTTCATTGTATTCGATTGAGTTGATTTTAGGTTGTGAGCTTACATCCGTAACTCACATCTAGGTTTTCATAAAGTTCTCTTGTTTTACTTCTGATTGAATAAGTCCTACTTGGGAAAGGGGAGTTGTTCATATCATAGAAGGTGATTAGAACTTGTTTAGTATTTTCATATTTTAGTTTTTCACTTATTTGTTTTTGTAAGAAACAAAAGTTTTTATAGTGAAAAGTTTTTTTGGGCGTAAGCCTAGTTTGCTGATCACACAGATCAGTAAGCGTATATAACTCTTGAGTTATTGCATTTTATTTACATTTAATTGTTTTATTCCGCTGCATTATCTGTGGATGTGTGGACGGTTGTGAGACACATCTGTACTCACATCCTTTGCCTATTGCGTGATCCAAGTTTCCTAGCTACACGAAACTTTCAATTGGTATCGAGCCAACTCTCGAAATATTCTTGAGTGTTGATCCAGAAAGTGTAGTCATTATGGAATGCCAAAATCACCAAAATAGGCCTCCTGTCTTGGATGGCACAAATTATTCTCTTTGGAAGTCTAAGATGCGAAATTACATCAAAAGTATTGATGAAAGAGCTTGGATGTGCATTCTTGTTGCATGGCAACCTCCTACTTGTGGAGAAAAAGCCATCTTACGGTGTTGGTGAGTCCTTCTTTGAAAGAAAACCTGAAGAACAATGGACTCTTGATGAAATACAAGCCGCAAATTACAATTCAAAAGCCATGGGTGCTATTTCCAGCCATGTTTACGGGAATATGTACAAGCTTATAACAAATGAAAGTATAGCCAAATCTGCTTGGGATATTTTGCAAACTCAATGTGAGGAGCACCAAGTGTGAAGGCTACCAGGCTTAGGATTTTAATGGATAGGTTTGAGTTACTTCGAATGGAAGAAACCGAGGATATTGTGTCATATCCGCTAAGATTCATGAGATTTCAAATGAATGCACAAGTCTAGGAGAATCTATCTCCAATGCAAGACTTGTTAGTAAAATTCTAAGAACCTTGCACGAGAGGTTTAACATTAAAGTAGCTGTGATTGAAGAAACAAAGGACACAAACTGTTTGTAGGTCTTGATACTATCATAGGAATCTTGAGCTTTGTGTTTGAGCTTAACCTTGAGGCTCGGAAGAAGAACAAAACACACAGTCTTGCCCTTAAAAGTGCTTTCTGCTCTACCAAAAGAGCTTGTGGAATTATCCTCTGAAATTGACAAGTCTAATCTTGAAGATGAGGATGTAGCTTTTATTTCAAAGAAATTCAGTTCTATCTTGAAAAATAGAAGGATAAGCAAATTTCCCAATAGACCTACTTCGATCTATTTGAAAAGCCCAAACCTAGCAACGACACTGGATTCAAGAAACCAAGTTTTGAAAATAAATCATCTGAATCTGTCCAATGTAGGGCATGTCGTGGCTTTGGTCATTATGCCAATGAGTGTGCTAACACACTTAAAAAGAAGGGGATGAGCTTAAGCGCTACCCTTAGTGACGGTGAAGATGAGGAAGAAGAAGTGGCTAACATGTCTGTCTTAAATTGCCATTACGTGTTTAATGCTTTTACGCAGATATAGAAGAATATACTCTGAAAATCCCTTGGATGTGGGCTCGGTTGTGTACACATACGGTGTCACATCTGAAGTGAGCTTGTTTCTCTATAAAAGGAGATTCGAGATGATGAAGATGAAGAAAGAGACATTCCTTATGAGGAACTCTTTGCCACATACAAGGAGCCGCATACGATTGGATGAAAAGATTGGACAAAATTGAGGTACTTGTTAAGGTAAACAAATCTCTGTCGATAAATTGTGCTTGTGAAGATGAAAAAGCTGTACTTTCAAAAGAAAATGATGCTCAAAAGGATACCATTGCAAGACTAGAAGTCCTTGTGACCAAAAGAGAAGTTGACCTTGAAAAATTCAAGAATGAATGTGAAAAAGCTGATAATACTTTTACTAAGTTAAACAAAAGTAAAATGAAAATGGAAGAAGCATTTTCTATGGGTCAACGTGACAAAATTGGTATAGGTTTTGAAAATAATTTTGTAAAGGAGGGATATGAGGGTTCTACCTCTAAAAGTGTGAAAAAACAAGCTTTTAAAGAAAAAGTCATTACGAGTGAGAAGAAACCAAGAAAGAGGCATTACATCTGTCATTCTTGCCTAGCTCCTGGTCACATTAGGCCCTTACATTACAAACTCAAGGCGATAAAAAATGCGGTAGTTTTAAACGGCCTCGGATGTGTGAGAAGATGTATGCACATCCTAACACACATCCAGTCAATCGAGACCTCTGCAACCCAAAAAGAAAAGCGTTAAGCAGTGGGTAGCCAAACCGATTACCACCTGTAATGTTGTCTACTCTTCCCTCAAGATCTTGTCTACGCTCTTGGTATTTTGATAGTGGGTGCTCTAGGCACATGACTGGGAACCAAGCGAGTCCTACTTGACTATGAAATAATTAATGGAGGGAAAGTAAATTTTGGTGGAGGTGCTCAAGGAAAGATTGTTGGGAAAGGAACCCTAGATGTCGGGTCTCCCAAAATTGCACAATGTATACCATGTGGAAGGCTTGAAAGCCAACCTAATAAGCATCGATCAGCTGTGTGATGATGACCTATTTGTGAAGTTTGATAAGCACTTATGTGAAGTGTTTGATAAGGATAATAAATGTGTGTTTCTTGGTCCTAGATCTGCGATAATTGTTACCAATTTGGTGACAATCTTTCTTGCCTAAGCTCAAAAGCTAATGATGTCAATCTGTGGCACCAAAAATTAGGGCATGCTATTTGTAGAACTCTGGAAGAACTTGAAAGGTTTGAAGCCATTAAAGACCTCCCTAAGCGAACTTCAAGAACCACGATGTACGTGGTTCATGTCAAAAGGGAAAACAAACAAAAGCATCACATAAAAAGGTCCAACAATGCTCCACAACTAGATGTTTGGAGATGATTCACCTTGATTTAATGGGACCTATTGAAGTAGAAAGCTTTGGTAGGAAAAAGTATGCCTTTGTGTGTGTTGATGATTATTCTAGGTACACTTGGGTAATGTTCTTAAGAGAAAAGTCGAAACAATTGGAGAATTCAAAAATTGGTACAAAAGAGTTAGAAATCTTTATGGTCTTAAGCATTTGTGAGGATTAGGTCGACCGTGGCACCGAATATGAGAATCAAATGTTCACCAATTTTTGCAATTCTAAGGGAATCACTCATGAGTTTTACGCACCAATCACCCCACGGCAAAATGGAATTGCTGAAAGAAAGAATAGAACCTTGCAAGAAATGGCTAGAGTCATGCTAAGTTCAAAGAACTTGTCCAAAAAGTTTTGGGCGAGAAGCTTTAAACATTTGCTTGTCACATTGGCAATAGGGTGTTTCTAAGGATTGGTATACCTTTGTCACCCCATATCAAATTCTCCTTGGAAAGAAACCAGCGTAAAATATTTTCATGTGTTTGGTTGTGTTTGTTATATTCTCAATGATAGAGAATACTGTCCAAGTTTGATTCAAAAAGTGACAAAGCAATTTTCATGGGCTATTCCACAAACAGTAGAGCTTACGAGTTTTCAATCTTAAAACTAAGACCATTATGGAATCTGCTAATGTTAAATTTGATGACTCACTTGATCTTAACCTCAAGGCTGAGAGGATGATGTTTCGGGTTGCTTCTTTGAATTTGGAAGGATGAAGAAACGAGTCTTTGAAAAAGCAAAAGAAATTTCAGTCTTGATAAAAATATTGAACGATAAGGATGTAACCAAGGATGTGGACACATACGCCTCCACATCTGAACCCTCATCTGCACCCACATCCACTCAAACTCCTGTGGCGAGGACGGTTCCTGCGATTACGATCGGGATGATGCTCCGAGAAGGTAATGTGAATGGGTGTGTGGATAGGTCGAAAGGATATCCCTTCTAAAATCCGAGAAAAACCACCCCACTTCACAAGTTGTGAGAGATGTGCATGCTTTCAAGTGAGAACTAGACAAAAGGATAAAGTTGATTATAGAAAGATGGTGGTTTATGGAGTTGCTCCTCGGCATACTCCCGGGTAAGCTTACATTGTTTTGTTTCTAAAATTGAACCTAAAAATATTACTTGAAGCATTGTGAGGATCTTGTTGGATTATGGCTATGCAAGATGAATTAATTCAATTTGAAAAGAATGAGGTATGGACTCTTGTTCCTAGACCCTCACATGGTAATGTCATAGGAACGAAATGGATTTTTAAGAACAAAGCGATGAGCAAGGTGTGATAACTAGAAATAAAGCTAGGTTAGTTGCTCGAGGTTATACTCAAATTGAGGGAATTGACTTTGAGGAGACATTTGCTCTGTTGCAAGAATTGAGTCCATTAGGCTTTTGTTAGCTATTGCTTGTTACCTCAAGATTACTCTTCATCAAATGGATGTCAAGAGTGCCTTTTTAAATGGGATATTAAATGAGGAAGCCTATGTTGAACAACCTAAAGGCTTTGTGGACTCCAAATACCCTAATCATGTGTATAAGCTGAAGAAAGCTCTGTATGGGCTAAAGCGAAGCCCCTAGAGCTTGAGTAGTAGGGATTGGTGACTATTTGCTTCAACTAGGATTCAAGAGAGGTGAGGTTGACAAAACCTTGTTTGTTAGAAGAAATAAGAAAGAGATTCTTGTGGCACAAATCTATGTAGATGACATTGTGTTTGGATCAAATTCGATCCAATGCTAGGCTGAATTTGTGGATAGCATGACTTCCACATTTGAGATGAGTATGGTAGGTGAGTTGAACTTTTTCTTAGGCTTACAGATTAAGCAATTCAAAGATGGCATGTTCATTTCACGAGTCTAAGTATGCCAAGAATCTTGTGAAAAAGTTTGAGCTTGAACACTCTTCACATCAAAGAACCCGATGGGATCTTCCCAAAACTAAGTCATGATTCGATGGTGAGAGTGTTGACCAAACCCTTTATAGAAGCATGATAGGAAGTCTGCTTTACCTCACTGCAAGTAGACGACATTATGTTCGGTGTGTGTCTATGTGCTAGATACCAAGCCAACCCTAAAGTGTCCCATCTTAAAGCCTTGAAAAGAATCATTAGGTATGTGAGTGGGGCTGTGAACCTAGGTCTTCATTACTCTAAAGAAACAAACACCAATTTGGTTGGGTACCCGATTCGATTGAAATTTGGAAATAGTGATGATAGAAAGAGTACCACTGGTGGATGTTTCTACCTAGGTAATAACCTTGTGTCTTGGTATAGTAGGAAGCAAAATTGTGTGTCTTTATCATTCTTGAGAAATTTGAATATGTTGCCCTTGGGAGTTCTTTTGCACACAATTACTTTGGATGAATCAAATGCTAAAAGATTATGGATTAAACGGCAAAGTTTTGGCTGCTTTTTGTGATAACAAAAGTGCCTTGGACATATCTAAAAATCTGTCCAACATTCTAGAACAAAGCACATTGATATTAGACATCATTTCATTAGAGATCTTGTAGAACAAAAAAGCGTATATGCGGAATTTGTTGGGATGAAAATCAATTGGGCGATATATTTACAAAGGCATTAGATTTGGAGAGATTTTCCTCCACGAGGAAGTCTCTTGGCTTGTGTGATATCTAAGGTTGTGAGACCGAGATGTGTCTCACATCCTCTAACACATCTGTAGTGTAGTTTAAGCGAAAAAAAAAAAAATCATAAAAAGAAAAAAAAAACCAAAAATATCATGCATTAGCACGAAATTTCTCAGTGTGGTCACTTGTGAGTCTTCATCTTTGACATTATTTTTGATCACTTAATTGTGAGTATTTCCTGTCCATGTAATCTTTTGATTACTTGGTATAACCTTCCTAGGTATCTCACAGTGGGTGCTAAAAAGAAAAAAATATATATATATATATGTGTGAGAAGCATTTTGCTTCACTCTTAGTATGAAGCCATACCATTGTGATCAAGTGATTTTCATAAGAAAACTTGAAGTCAAACTTGATAAGATCATTGGGAAAAAGGGCTATCTTTGGGATCAAGTAAAGTGAAAGCTACTCACATTGCAAAAATCCACAACAAAAAATTGGTGGATGCATCCTAGAGGCTGTGCAGATTGGATTATTGCTCATTGACTTTTTGTGATCTAAATGTGTCCCCTTTTGTGACTCACATCCTATGCCACATCCATAAGCTGCGCATATTTCCTTCACTTGTGTGTTTGCATCATGCTAGGCATATTGCATTTTAGGACATATAGGAGCTTTGTAAATATGTTAGTTAATTAATTTTCTCTCTTAATTTACTCTTTGATTATATAGGTTTTTGATCTCCAATATCTTTCATGAAAAGAAAATATGTGTATCAATCCTTGTTTGAAAAGGTTGAAAAATTCTTTTGGGATTCTATTTTAAATAAAGATATGCCGAAGCATTTTTGTTTTCATAAAAATTTTACAAAATCTTGATGTATTTTAATCCCTTATTCTCTTGGAAGGTGCTTGTGTATTGCAACCTCAAAGGTTTTCTAGCCGTTGGAGGACTCTTAAGGATTTTGAGGTATGTTAAACCTCTTTGAAAAAGGATTCCTAATTTTAGTAGGAAAGGGGGAGCTGTGAGTATTTAATATACCTCACATCCGTCCCATCCCCCATAAACCTTCCACCAAAACCCTTTGTTCTTCCTCCTCTTTGCACACAATCTCATACTCCTTAGCATTAATTCCCCTTGCCTTGTTCAACCAACCCAAATTCCTCTGTTAAATGGCCGAGCATTCGAACATTCAAGAGAAAGACATTCTTGACGTAGCTCCCATCGCAATAGCTAAAGGCGAGGGTTACATTGTGTTAAACCCGGTAATCTCCAAATTTCTTGCTGAATTTTCTTCCCCATCACCCTCGTCGATCCAACAATGGAAGCTTCTTCTCCAAAATCCCCACATTGGATCTGTTGGTGAAAACCCTAAAGCTCCATCCTCTCAGGTGATCCCACCATCGGATGTCGCCATTCTTTGTGGAACCTTCTTCAACTAAGAAGAGGAAGTTGACCCAAGTAAAACCCCCAAAGTCTGCTACAACTCCGGTCCCCCAGGCGTGCTCTTCGTCGATCTGGTAGGGTTCGCAAGGCGTCGAGTCGACAAAGCCAAGAACCGATCAAAACACGGAGGAAATCTTCATGACTATTGTTCTTGAAGAAGAAGAAGAAGATGAGGTAATCATTCCCCTTGTCGGGACTAGGGCTAAATCGTCTATTCCCCCTTCCTCTGTTAGTAGCCTGTTGTTACTTCTTACGTGGTTGTTCCCCTGTTGAATCAATTATTCTGATGTTCCTCCCCATGTTGAACCTTTGATCTCTGTTGAGGCTGTTCCCCATGCGAGTCTGTTGAGCCAATTGCTCCTATTCCTCCCATAATTACTTCGATCCCATAATATCCCTATTGTTTCACCTTACGAGGATATTTTGTCTGCTCTGTTGTTGAGCCCTCATTGCCCTTGGTGTCTAGTCTGTTGAGGACCTTATATCCTTCGGTGATGAAGAGCCCCTAGCTAAAGTTTTAATGGATTTAAAGGGTAAGAAAAAGATGGCTGCAGCCCGACCTTGAGCCTTTTGATGATGAGCGGACTCAAGCTCGGATGATGATGATACGCCTCGAGATGAGAACTACAAGCTCGGAAGAGAAGAATTGGATCGGGAAAAGAAGACCAAGAAATTGATTCCACGATGCGATGACACGAAGTTGAACCCATTGTTGTTCCATTCCCTGTGAAGGATGTGTCTAAGGATGTGCCCACATCTAGACGCACATCTACTCGAAAGAAATTTGAAACGGGGTATGTCATCTTACGTCTCTACGATCTCTACCCCCAAACCCTTTTCTAAAAAGTTTCTATCCAAAAAGGCTGATAGGTTTACTCTAATTTCCTCTAAAGCCTTTGTTGTTGAGATGAAAAGGGATAGGGAGATTTTTCTAAACTTGGTATGGATAAGTTTTTTGAGGAAAGAGGATTGTTTTTCTTGTGGACCATCCCATTCCCTTCTATCCCAAATTGGTTTTATGAGTTCTATGCAAATGCACTAAGGGATTAGATAAAACTTATCCTCATTCTCCTGGTGTTTATGTTAGAGGAATATTTGTTCAGTTTACCCCTTCTATCATTAATGATTTTCTTGGGTTGTATGATCATTTGGATGAGGTGGTTTCTATTGAGGATGATGATCTTGTGTCTGCAATTACCCATGGCAAGGTAACTTCTTGGCCAGTAAAGCCTAAAGACTTAGGGAGTGGCTCTTTATCCTCCCTTTACTGTTTTCTCCACACTATCTTAGTTGCCAATCTTTGCCCCTCAAATAACAAAACCTCTGTCACTAGGGTGCAAGCTAATCTTCTCAAATGGCATGCTTCACTTTCTGCTCAAAAAGGGGGAGATGCTGATGCTGCTGCTGCTTTTGGAGGAGATAAAGTTTGGAACTTCTTGTGCGCTACTAATTGGAGGGGCTGGGAACTTTAACTTAGGGGGAGAAAAGTTTTTGAATTGATGGTTTTTAAAGACAATTTTAATTTTCTGCTTTAGTTTGTTAGTTTTTAAAACAATGGTTTGTAATAGCTTTAAGTAGGACATGGCTGAATGGTTTTTGTTTTGTTTAATGAACTGCCAGTATTACGTTTCTAATTACATTTTGCAGTTTTTATGTGTGGATGTGTATACACATCTGGACACACATCCATTCAGGGGGAGTTATGTTCTTTCTATATTCTGTGATCATAATATTATGTTTGTTATAAATCTTTGGTTTTGACCAGAAAGTCCAAAATAGGGGGAGATTGAAAACGTGAGTTTTTGTGGGAACATATTTATGTTTCCTTATTTAATTTGTCTTCTATTATGGTAAGAAGATTTTGAGACTTTCATGGAGATTTATAAGTATCTTATTTTTATTAAGAGATTGTATTTATGTAAATATCTTTTATTTATGTACATAGTTTTATATTAGGACTAACCTACTAATATTTGATTTCCTTGTGAGTGTGTTATATGTTTTCATATAGGAAAAGGAATCTCACAAAGGAAGAGGTCGATTGCATGAAGATCTTCTCAATGGTGCATTATAAATACAAGGCATTCAGCACAATGAGAAGCTACGGTTTTAGAGAGAAAAACATACATTCTTCATTGTATTCGATTGAGTTGATTTTAGGTTGTGAGCTTACATCCGTAACTCACATCTAGGTTTTCATAAAGTTCTCTTGTTTTACTTCTGATTGAATAAGTCCTACTTGGGAAAGGGGAGTTGTTCATATCATAGAAGGTGATTAGAACTTGTTTAGTATTTTCATATTTTAGTTTTTCACTTATTTGTTTTTGTAAGAAACAAAAGTTTTTATAGTGAAAAGTTTTTTTGGGCGTAAGCCTAGTTTGCTGATCACACAGATCAGTAAGCGTATATAACTCTTGAGTTATTGCATTTTATTTACATTTAATTGTTTTATTCCGCTGCATTATCTGTGGATGTGTGGACAGTTGTGAGACACATCTGTACTCACATCCTTTGCCTATTGCGTGATCCAAGTTTCCTAGCTACACGAAACTTTCAAGATGGATGTTCGATGATGGCTGAGCAGAGCAAAAAACAATTACCTTTAATAAATAATAAAACGTCTAAATTAGAGTTGCCGGTTATAATTAGGGGTATTTCGATCCGGATTGGTACAGGCTTTATCATAATTTTAAAAATCATGACGAGACCAATATTTTGGTTATGTATATGTTTAAATTTATGATTAGGATCAGACCAATACAAAACTTTTCTCAAATAATTTCTTTTAAAATTAATAAATATCGAAATGACAAACCTTTCAAACTATTGCCCATAATAATCATTTTATGATTAGGATCAGACCAATACAAAACTACCAATCCACTCTTATAAATACAAGTCATTATTTCCATATTCTGGTACGTTAATTCTTTGACTCGAAACTCTGTCAAATTATATTCTCTCTCTACAAACCGTGAACTTACTCTCACGCCGGAGGGTCTTCGCCGGTGAAGCCCCGGTTTAGTTTACGTGTTTTGTCTGATTTTTCAGGCTAAGCAATCGTCGGAGTACAACCGATTGCTTGGATTTGGGCTGATTCGACTTTTTGGCATCATCAGTTTTGTTCCATTGCCGGAAAACCATTCAAACGCCCATTGTTTGGCCAGGAAAAACCGCTCGCCTGAAGCCATTTTTTCCGCCGGATAATTCTCATTTTTTGGTCGGAAAAATCTGTACCATTTTTGCTCTGTTTCATGTTTGGTGGAATCTGCTAATTTTCGTTTGGAATAATCGTGTTTGGCCGTAAAATTGGTGTTTTACCAATCGCAATTGAATTCTGTGGGTAATTTTGGCTGGAAAATCATTGTTTTTGGCCATAATCTTTACTTTGCCAGATTTCGGTGACTGGAAAAAATTGTCCGTTCAAGTAATTTATCCCGTTTGCAATTCGTGGGTATCAATGGAAGACGAAAGAACCATTAGTGTCACCAATGAGGAAAACCGAGGTCAGGATGACGAGATCCCTCTAACCAACGAGGTGCTGCCACCTCCTCCTCCTCCTCTCCACGACGGGATACCCCCCCTCGGCATGACTCTCTGCTCTATGGGACAGCCAGCTGCCGGGGAGGCAGGTACCAATCCTTCTCGTCATACTCGCCCACGAGGGAAAAGGACGAGCAAGAAGGCGACGAGGAATGCCGACGCCGGATGAGCCGAGAACACCCAGCCCGCCGACCGACATACCTTGTTGCACCAACAGATGGAGATGTTGCAAAGAATTTACGAGACTCAGGCTTCTCTATTGCAATTGGATCCAGACAAATCAATGGCCGAGTTCATTAGGCCTTCGAGGTCAGGAGGCAACTCTCGTGGAAGGGATACTCATGATGAGACACGAGATAGCCATAGGAGTCCTCCTCGTAGACGAGATCCTCCTCTCTGTGAGCCTGCTGTACCACTAAGCATAACCTCCGAGATGCTCCTCGTCCTCGGCCTAATAATCATGGAAACAAGAAGGAGGTGGTGGACTTAAGGAGCCACTTAAATTTAAAGGACCAGGAGGTAGACTCGAAAGACTTACGAACGAGGCTCAGTCTGTCCAGGCGTTTATCACCTCCTCGTCTAGGCATGGTCCCTCGTCATAACCATCATCGGCGTGATTCTCCTCGTCCCAGGCGTGATTCTCATCGTCCTCGACGCGACTCACCTTGTCCCCATCACTTTGCAAGGCCAAGGACTCCATAGCCATACATAATGGTCCTCGACGGCTGTGAGGGAGAACATAGAAGGGATTATGTACCTACTAAACGAGGAGAGAACCTTCATGACGACGGGGAACACGGTAGGGTGAATGGTCACCCCGGAGAAGAGTCCCATCGTAGTTCCCACCGGAGTTCCTACCGGAGTTCTCACCGGAGCACTCATTCCAACACTGAAAAGGGGATTTCAGGCAAGGAATTGTCACTCTTGAAAAAGAGAATTGATGATATGGAAAAAGGGAAGAAGGATGACGACGATGATGACAACTGGTCCACTCGTCCCTTCTCTCAGAGAATAACAGATGTATCACCTAATCCTCTTTTTAAGGTCCCAAACTTTGTAAAATATAACGTAACCACTGACGCAAAGGACCACGTGCAAAGTTTCGAGTTGACTATGGCCCTCCTCACAAAGGCCGATGACATGCTTTGTAAAGCTTTCGCGAGCACCTTCTCCGGAACAGCCTTGACCTGGTTCCGTGAGCTAAAAAAGGGTTGCATCGATAGCTGGAGAGGCATGAGGAGGATGTTCCTAGACCACTTTGCTACTGCAGGAAGGAGGAAGAAGAGGTTAACAGACCTTGCCAACATTGAGCAAGGGAAGAATGAGACCACTTTGAGCTATTATAACCGATTTCGAACCATGGCAGAGCAAGTGGAAGAAAGCCTCACAGACAGGGAGGTGATTGTTTGTTTCAATTCCGGATTGAGATCCGCACCACTCATCTATGAACTCTCTGCCCAAGAGCTAAAGTCCAAAGAAGACTTGTACAATGTGGCATACGCTATTGCCATGGCAGAAAACAAAATCAAGAAGAGCTCAGATAAGACGAAATCAGAAGCAGCTGGTCCTCGCCATGCTTTCAATGGAAATGGGAATGGTAACGGATCCAAGGGGAAGAATAGAACAAGGGGTTCTGAAAAGCCTGAAATTTTTACCCCTCTAACCAAACCCATCACGGAGATCATTCAACTTGTGAACCTTCCACCTCTCGTCCACTGAACAAACCAAATTTCCCTCGTGACATTCCAAATTCTGTGATTTCCACAAGGACCATGGTCACACCACTGAAAGGTACATTGCCCTCAAGCGAATGATCCAAAGGTGGGTCGACGAAGGCAAACTCGACCGCTATGTCATGAATAAAGATGGCAAGCTGAAGCAGAAGGAGAACGAGAGTGAAGATGATGACAAAAGCGAGGACGGGGAACAGAGGCCTCCTAGGGCCAGATTGCACGTGATCCGAGAAGAGGTAGTCTCTACCAGAAAGCTAAGGGACCAGATTCATGAGCTGAGCAAGGTGTACCACATTCCTGCTTGGGTTCATAAGGCGGAAGAGGTCATAAGTTTCTCTCCCAATGAATTGGCGGGGAGCCGTGCCGACCGTGAGCAACCCTTGGTGATAAAGGGTCAAATTGACAACGTTGAATCCGAGAGACTTCTCGTCGACACGGGGGCCTCTCGTGATATTTTGTACTATTCAGCCTTCCAGTTGATGGGTTTGAAAGACACCATCCTGTAACCTTATCATGGAAGGCTAGAAGGTTTCACCAACCATAAAGTCGGTGCCAAGGGAACTATCGAACTAGAGCTGGAAGTTGGCGAATATCCCTTCCGAACCAAGGCTACAATCACTTTCGTAGTCATGGATCTGATAAGTGACTATCATGCAATCTTAGGCATTCCAAGTCAAGCAAAACTTGGGTTTGTCGCCTCACTTCCTCACCAACGAGTTAAATTCCCTACTCATGCTGGAATTGGATGCGTGAGGGCGACCGCCAAGGACTTCTTGGAGCATGTCGTGAAGAGCCAGAAAGCATCCAAAAGCGTGGAGATAGACACTCCAGAAGATAACATCAAAATCTCTAAGTCTCTGAAAACTACCCATACTAGCTCTAGGATGAGCTATATTCGTGAAATACTGAAAGAGGAACCTCTGGTCCTAGAAATTGCAGCTGACCAAGTGTAAGTGCTCCAATTTGAGCTTGTTAGTATTTTCGTTAGAAAATTAACGAAAGTTATAACATTTCTAACAATTCCTAACATTCCTAACTTTTCTAACCAAGCAAGGGCAAAGTGGGCATTGTTATTTAAGGTTAAACCTACAAAAGAATCTAAAAAAGCAAAAGAAATTGAAAAAAACCCAATCTGGTAAGTTGAAAAACATAACCAGTTTGAATTTTCAAAAGATTATTCTTCCTGTCCAAAGCCTGGAGCTGCATTTAATGAACAGTGCACGTTTACAATCCTATCCGCGCGGACATGTTTGTCAATTTCAGAGGGCTATAAATTGAACCCTCCTCTCTCAGTTTACACAACACAAATCACTCACAGCAACTGCACTCTGGCGAAAAATAGAGAGAAAACAGTGGGAATTCACTTGAATTGCCACCATTTTCTCTCCAATCTTTCCCAAATCCCACTCACTCAAAATACTTTCAAATTACTCTCATACATACTCTCATACATACACCAATCCAAGCTCAAATCACCCCTTGGGAGGAGGATTAGAGAGAAAACATAGAGGACTTCATTGTTATCTACTTGTTTTCTCTTTAACCAACTCAAATCATCAACCCTAAACACTTTCAAGCCCTAAACACATTCAAGCCTTTCAAACACAAAACACAAGGAAGATAGGTATAACCTCCATCTCCTTACCCTAAAATTCATCCATGCATGCATTTTCAAGCTACAAAATGTAGTTCATTCATCTTCTTGTCTTAGATCCAAGAAGATCACCATGGAAGTTCATCTCCATGGATGATCTTCTACAAGGATCAACATTATTTTCAAAGTGTTCTTACTTTTTTCCAAAGAAAACACATTTTCAAAACCCTAAAAATCATTTTCATACATCAAATCTCATTTTCAAAGGATAAAATTCCCCTTCCCAAGCAAATGAAATGCTTAGTCCTAATGTACCCCAAGGATGGTTTGATATAGTTGATTCACCACTAAAATGTCAAGTGATCACTAATCAAAACCTAGGGAAATGGGGACAAGCATGGATGCCAAACCCCCTTTAAAACCACATTTTCTTTCTTGAGAAATTGCTGTCCAGTAGCAATTTTCTAAGGCCCCAGTCCATGGTCTAAATTTTTGGACACAGATAAACTTGGAATTTGGTGTTGACTACAAAACACTTTTTGTAGCCAACATCCAGAGCTTTCCAGAAATATTTTTATTTTATTTTTTTCGTGAGTAAAACTCCCTTTTCCCAATTTTCTTTTGAAGGTCAGATCACCAGTCTCTGGGAGTCCAGATCTCATATCTGAGATTTCCAGAAGGTTTTGAGTCCTCAAATCTTCTCCAAAATGAAAAATTCTTTCACAGAAATCTTATTTGAGGTGTTTGGAACAACTTTCATTCTCTGAGTTTTCTCAGATTATGAAGTTTTGAAGCCCTTAAATCCATTTCAAAATCAAGTGTCCACTGCCTTTTTCATTCTGGCAGAAGTGCTCTTCAACTTCCAAAAATCTTTTGAGCACCAAAACTCTACCCAAAAATCACACCAAAAATCATGGGATCTGACCAAAGTCTAATAAAGAATTCCCAATTTTTACTTTTCTGAGTTTCAACTTATTTTGGCCAAAACACACACACACACACACAAATGATTTTTAGCTTGGAAGACTCGTTTTACGAGGCATTCCGGGTGCACACTAACGTCCTTCCCGGCGTGTAACGTGACCTCCGAACCCAAATCTCTAATCTCGGGCATTTTTCAAAGTTTTGGCCCTTAAAACAAAAATGGCGTGGCGACTCCGTTTGATTTCAAAAATCGGGTACATCACAGTGGCGACTCTGCTGGGGATGAAATAAGCTTTTTCTAAAAAAAAAATTGATATTTGGTGTATTAGTGGAAACCATTAAACTTTCCGTTATCGCCTCCTAACACGAGTCGGGGATAAATTGTGGTTTAACAATCCCACGTACCGGTATCATTGTTTTTTCAAAAAAAAAAGGGGAAAAGCTTTTGAGGGTCAAGCTTCCGTCCCGGCTTTAAAAATCATTTGTTGTGTGTGTTGATTTTTGCACATTTTCGTGTTGTTTTGGCCGCCTCGGAAAAAGTCAAAATTTTGACTGTCGGAATCATGTCCCTAACTGTCGGAATTTTTGTGCTTATGTGCTCATTTCAAAAAAAAATTTCAAAAAAAAATTCAAAAAAAAAAAAATTTCAAAAAAAAAAGAAAATTTTCAAAAAAAAAAATCATGCATCATTCTTTTTAAGACACATGAAAAATTTCTATTTTACTCAGAAAAAGAAGATAGACTGCTTGCACACTACGCGCACGTGACCTTACACTGCACACTACGTCCCTAACTCGGGGAAATCCTTGTCGCGGCCCGTTTGGTCTTATTACGCCTCTCGGTGCAAGCACAGGACTACCCAAACATCCCATGGAGCCTCGTGTCGATCATGCACTTGTCCGTGACACACTTTGTCCGAGACCCGGTTGGTTTTTAGTTTGGTCGTGTCATGCCTGTACGTGTATAGACCTTTCCTTTCAAGCCTTTGTCGGCATACCGACTCAATATCTTTCGGGGACCCTAATCGGTCGAAGTTACGCCGGTTTTCCGCCGCGGACTTTGACCAAGATATTGACCGGCGCCTTGACTTCGGCTCGGCGGCACAAATTATACACGACTCCCGGCATGACCTTTGAGTCATCAAGGATTAATGATTATTCCATGCCTAATTACGGCTTAGCGACGACAAGTCAAGATCAATTGTGGACGCTTATCAGTCCAAATCATGCCGACTTTTCGTCGAGCCCTCGGACATGATCTTGACTTTGACGTCGGCTTTGTCCGTAATTTACATCGAATGCTCGTTAAGACTCGATTACCCGCCGGACTTTTAGGATCGTTTTTCTTTCGATCGGTGGGACCCGCTTGCCCTATAGGACCCTCGCCGGCTGTCCACCCTGGGAGGTCGAAATACGGGTGGAATACGAGGGGCTTATAGACGTAGTGACGGGGCCCGGCGATCCAGGGATCGAGTAGTTTGTGAAAAAGAAGAGCAATCTTTTCCAACCGATTAGGTTTAATAAAACATGTTTTAAGTAAATTTAAACAAATAATCGCATGTTGCATGAGCCACTAAGCCCAAACACCAACCTGTTCCGCTTTCCCAGTGCGAACCACACCCTTTCGTGCCTTCCACGGTAAGCAAAGTTTGGATCAAGCCCCGGGTCATCGTTTGTTCGGCTCGGTCATTCGGAGTCGAGATACTTCATCGGTTTCCTCCTTGCTTCAGCTCAAAGTTTGAGAATGGCCAACTCGAGAGGAGAACGGTGGGGGACGTACGAGATCCGCACCCCGAAAATTCGCAAAATGCCGAGCGGTGGAATCGGATGTTGGAGCAGATAAGACAACATCAAGAGGCTCGGATCGGTCGGTTATGGGAAGGTATCGAAACCGGGGGCTAGCAATTGTTCGCAACCTAATGGAACCTTTACGGTTGATGCGAAGGTTGGAACTAATTACCCTCCCGGGTATGCCAACTACCGTCAAATGCCTGTTCCCTTTCGTGTGGAACTACTAATGGGCCAAGCATCCTGACCTATCACTCGGCCTGCCTCTCGGCCTCATCGTATCGATACTCCTCAGCAGATCCGATCTTGGTCAACTTCCCTCTGGCACCTCTCGGCTTTCACCTTTAGGTTTCAATCGATCTGTTTACGCCGCGACTTGGAATGGGTCGGTTCGCTACTCCAAAACCTCGGTGCGGCCGGGCCATCGATGCAGGAATTGGTCGGTTCGGTACATCTCGGCCCCTACGGCTCGATACTCCTCAACAGTCCGATCTAGGTCAGCTTTGCCCCGGTGCCTCTCGAGATCTCACCACCGAGGATTGAATCGGTTGGCTTTCGCCCCACGGCTTGGAAGGGTCGGTTACTACTTCACAACATCGATGCAGTTCGGGTCATCATCTCGGAATGGAGTCGAGTCCACGACTTCTCAAGCCCGACGGTTTGACATGGCTCCACAAGCCATTTTGGGACGGTTCACTTCTCGGGCTCCATGGTTCGAGAGGGGGCCGGCTTGCTTCCTCCAATTCTCGAGACACACTTGCCCCTATGATCTTGCAAGATCACATGGGCCACCGAGCTCTTATCACCACTTCATCGGGATTACCGTATTCACAACATCCTCCAAGCTCTACCTCGCCCCTCCGGTTGGAAAGTCCGACAAGGTCAAATGCTCCTCATCAAATTCTCCACCCGGTACATTACGCAAGCTGCTCCTGTTCATCAATTACGGTATGCACATTACCCTTGTAGTCACGTTCCTCGGTGTGGTCAAGACACGTTCGGTCCCTCTTTGTTACGATGCCTCAAACCTCATGTCTTTAGCGGCCTTTTGGATCCGCACTCCCGCTCCACGGTATCCAACCATTACGAGCCATATATCCTCATCCTCGGCAAGCTGCCGGGCCTTATGAGGAGGGTTACGGTCGCGCTTTTAATGCTCGGGCTGTCATCCCTCCCACAGTACTTCCCATTTGTGGTTTCATTTGCGATGCCAATCTTGTGGCGGTGTCGTGCGATCCTAGTGTTCCTATTGACTCGTCGATGGATTATTGGTGGAACCAATTAAGGAGGTACAAGAAAAGCCTAGCAACGAGTATCGACGACCGCTCGACTCGGGCCATCTCACCATATCAATCTTGTGTATCGACACGAATGAGGTTTACAAAGGTCGAGTCTCGACGATTACATCGATGATTACATCAAAGGGTTCGTGCGCGGGGAAGCACTACGGGTCGGAACATGTCTCACCGCTATAAACCTTACCCTTCCAACACGGCTGCAACATCCATTAAAGGAAAGAGGGCATTGTGTACAATTGACGGCATCCAAAAGCAACCAAGAAATGGTGGTCCTCTAAGGCAACGAGAACATTTTGATGATTTTGGGATGCCCATGGGCTTAATTTTCAAGGGTTTAGTAAAGGAAGGCCTTTTGGAGCCCCTCAGAGACTACCATCCAAGGAGCTCAAATGCACCCCTCGACATGAGTAAGCACTGCACCTTCCATGATCATTTTGGCCACACGGCCAGAGCAAGCTGCACGAGTCTTGAAGAGAGCGGTTCAAAGGTTAATCGAAGCGGGCAAGCTTGAGCGCCCGAGGGACCAAAACCGGCCAACCAGTTCAGAATGGTGACCAATTCTCGAATCAAAGAGCATTAAGAGTTCATTCTCCCCCAAAGGAGAAATCACATCCCAAGGATTTGGGTGTTCCCCTAAGCAAAGTTTTAAGTAGCTTGCTAAAGCAGGGTCTCCTCGAACCCATGAGAAACTATCAGCCCAAGGATCCCAAAATCCCTTTGGACACCACCAAGCATTGTGCTTACCACCAGTATCACGGTCATGTAACCGATAACTGTACAGCTTTGAGAAAGGCAATTCGGGGGTTAGTTAAGAAGGGCAAACTCGAGCGCCTCGGTGATCTCAACCACACTTGATGATCATTTCCCAAACAACACGAATGTAAACATGATCGAGTTTTATGATTCAAGCCCTGTGAATTCAATGGACTTTGGCAAGCCAGATGATTTAGTCGCAACAAATGTTGAGAATGGCTGGTTTGACTGCCACAAGCATGTGACCATGGCAAATTTGGATTTGGTGAAATGCTTTGAACTCTCGCCCTCAGATAAGTTCACGGCGACGCGAGGTAAATGGGATGATAATGATCGGATGGCAGATAAGGCAACCGTCAGGGCTGGTGAGCGAGGAATTCCTTGAAGTTACCAAAGGCGAGCATAGTCTGCTGAAGGATAGAGACGTGGTCCAACAACAAAGAGTAACTAGACTAGGGGCTACCCATCCTTTAATGTTAAAACAGTCTTTTAGTCAACCTTCGTAGGTTCTAGTACTTTCTTCGTTCAATCAAGTCCTCTGGGACATTGTAGTTAATCTTAAATTTTCTATAAAAGAGTCTTTTTCTTTTCTCGCTAGACTTGAGACATTATTTGCACACCTACATTACATTTAATGAAATGGTTTTATTTTAAATGATCACTCGCATTGCTCAACAAATAATCTCTGGAAATGATTAAGATTTTAATTAATTGGTGCGAGAAAGTCAACTAATGCCCTCCCTATACACTTTCCTCACCTCACAAAGGCCTCCATCAAGCCATACACTTTCCAAAACATGTCCCCATCATCACCTTGACCAAGTCAACGACGGCGGCAGCATCGAAGAACAACAAAAGGTCACTCAGCATCGGGAGATCGACCCCATGTCGAAAAAAAAACAGGGACTTGCCTCCGCCCCCATGCATCAAGAAAGTTCAAGCGAAGCTTGCCTTCGTCCTCAAGTGCTCAAAAAAAAAACAAAAAAAAAAAAAGCTTCAAAAAAAAAAAACAAAAGCTTCAAAAAAAATCAAAAGCTTCAAAAAAAAAATGAGGCCAGGGACCCGGCACCGCCGATCGAAGGTTTGACATATGGGCAAAATTAAAGCCCGAAGAACGGAAGTTGTCGACAACAAGGGAGCGATTAAAGCCACGGCAAAAACATATCATAAGCCCTTAAAATTTGCATTCAAAATCTTTCTCCCCGATAAAGGACGACGATCAAGAAGCAACGGAATCGCTCAAAATGACTTGTCAAGACCTCAAGGCCCGCACCTTATCATCCAAACTTCCTATCCGAACCTTTTCACCAAAAGTACCACAAATGTTCATACCCCTTTTCTAAAGCCAAACACAGTTCAAGCCCGAACTACGGCGACCTGAGCTCCTTATATTAAGGGGAACGTAGGCAACCAGAAATGGTCCGGTCATAAACACATTCAAATCCCAGAAAATTCGGTCTCATCAATGGCCCCTCCTATACACAATCCCTCTTCACCATTCGCCAACTTCGACTCTTGGTATCAGTTGACTTTCTCCTCCTAATTAATCTAAATGTTTATTCAGGGGTTGAATAATCCGAACATTAATAAAGGGTTTTAAGCAATCTTGTGATCAGTTTGAATAAAACATGTTTTCAGATGTCTCGACAAGTCTTCCTTTTCTACATTATAGGAAAAATAGAGCTAAACACTAATTTTCCGTCAGCAGGGGCTTCCATACACTTTTCCACACCTTGTTGTGCTTATACTCTCTCAAAAGAGTCAAACCCAAAGCGGGTTCTTTTGTGCCTTCATCAAATGAGGCCATCAAATAATACAAATCGGGGATTCATCCCCACTTTTCGAAAAAAAATATATGCCTATGAGGTATACATTTCAGTTGTCTTTCCTTTACGGTTGACTAATTGAATAAAGAAAATAATAAAGTAAATATAGAAGGATGGGTTGCCTCTTTTGCTACATGACAATTCAATTTGCATTAGAGCTGCACTGTACTCTTTAAGGGAGGACTTTCGTCAAGCCATTTCTTTAGAGTGGGACTTCTCTGGTCACGCCGGGTCCACGTTGGTTCTTCACTTTGCTACAAGATGGGTTGGGTCTCTGTTCAGTATCGATCTGCAATGCCTACCGGGTTGAAGCCTCTCTAATTGTGTCGAGATTCACGGTCATGAGGCGAGGCTTTGCCAAGTCACTTCTTCAAAATCAAGACTTCGCAAATACATCTCTTCGGACGAAGGCTCCGCCAAGCAAAGTGAGATTTGATCGCCATGTTGGTCATGGGTTTGTCAAGTGCGGTTCTTTGATGTCCAAAGATGAGGACGGAATTTTAACCGAGGACCGAGAGGTTCATCATATTTCCATGGCTAATATTGGAATCCGAGTCCATAAAAACTCCTTGTGCCAATCGAATGAGGTTTCGATGTTCATCCTTGGAAGATGTCAGAAATTTTGGTTTGACGATTGCCCTCAACCCCAGATGGGACTTTCACGGTAGAAGAGGAAGAGTCCCCATCCCTATCTTGGCCGAGACAGGACTACCACCACCTTCCTCACACTCTTCTCAACTTGCGAATCGGCCATCCTTTCGGCCTCGATGCAGTATACATTCACGATTCGATGCAGGACGGTCGTTTGGGAAACAAGTTGACTTCGATCCGATTTGGGCCGGTATGGTATGCCTCAGCGGTCGGGGTCGGCTCGGTATGTCACGGCGGTTTGGTACGCCTCGGCGGTTCGGTACGGATCGGTCGGGAGCTTCTCGGTTACATCGGTTTGGAATGCCTTGACGGCAACCTAGTTAAAGATATCCAATCCCCGGCACCGCACAAGCCTCACGAGATCCCTTCATGACCGTCTCAACGGGACAGCAAACCCCAAATACGGACCTCTTTGGACCCGTACGGTCGCGTGACCGATCGGTTCACGGCTCCTCGGTGGGGGCAAAATCGGTACGGAATGTCTTCTCATGGTTGGGGTTACCTCGGAATGCCACGGCAAATTGGAATCCCACCTCGGTTTGGAACCAATCTATCGGGGCCTTCGCGGCAACGGTTTGGAATGCTTCCACGATGCGGTCCCGGGGCAACGATCGGGAGCCTCCTCGGAATGATGCTAGCTCGGCCGCTCCTCACACGGTTTTCACGAATCCATTCCTCGCTCGAGGCTTCGATGGGTTACCAAGCCTCCATCCCGGTTTCATCGAGAATCACCGGGACCGCAGTACCCTGGTTATGCACCTTCACTATGCAATTCAACAATCGGGGACGGCGGCCCGCACTTAAGCCTACTTATGGGCCTCGCTCAGGAAATCCGAGTTACCCGGCTACATCAAGACTGCCTTCGCCCTCTTTGCCAATTGAAAATCAACAGCACGCCGCAAGATTCTATCCCTTTGCCCAGGGTCCTACTCGAGCTCCCCGGGGTGATTCGGGCCAAGGACAGGATTTCACCTACGTCCTCAGATCGGCCATTCCCTCCACCTATCTGCCGCCAGTAGTAGCTCCTCTCTCTAGCTCGATCGGCTGGTTTGAATGCCATGGTTCCACCACAAGACCCTCATTTGGCTTGGTTCATGGAACGACACAAGGAAATGAAAGCACGGATTCTTGAATTGACTGCTAAGAAGTCTCGCTTTCCGGCAACGAACCCGAACTCCTTTGTTCCCCACAAATTCGTGATGCCTAATTGTGATCTCTTTGATGGCACTTGCATGCCCGAAAACCCATCTGGACACGTATACCTTGGCAATGAAGGTCAAAAGGGGCACCAATCAGCGGTTGGTGACTATTTCGATCTCTCTTTGAAGTCCGGTGCTCTAAAATGGTTCTTCCGCTTAAAACCCGAGGCCAGGGCTACATGGGACCAGATTACTAGCTAACTTGGAGTAGGAAGCAAATAGAGTTGACTGCAGACAACAATGCGGCGTCAGACGAGAACATTAGGGACTTTTACAAGCAAGATGGCAACTCCTCCTTACGAAGAGGAACAACTAGACATCTTTCGGTCATGCACGAAACCACATGCTCGAGGGCCTCGCTTAGCAATTTCCCCTATCCCAGGATCTACGGGCAATGATCAATTACGGGGCTAAATTTGAGAGGGCTTACAATCGGCGGCAAGTTGTCGCACACAGCTTACGGATACGGGTTTCTTCCACCTCCAACACGACTCTGCCCGGCCACTATTCGGGACGGGATTACAACAATGCCACTCCTTTCGTGCCAAGGAAAGGTGATGTGCCCAAGTCGCGAAGCCTCGAAGCTTGAAGATTTCGGAATGCCTACGAGCGACGCCTTTCGGGAATTTGTGAAGGAAGGTTTGACCGGACAACCATCGGTCCATGGATCCCGATGTATGCCCACGAAAAAGGGCGGTGTAAGAGCGATCGAAAAGGGTACCCCGAGGGCCCAATACGATCAACAATCCATTCCCTAGGAAAAAACCGTAGGGTGAATATGATTGAAGCCATGAACCGGCCAAGTATGGCTAACGGTTCCCATATGGAAGACACCCTTCGAAGGGAGGATTCTAGTTGCATAATTGTTATCAAGGATGGGTTTCTCACTTCATGACGTAATGCTTTGCGACTTCACCTTGAGGACTCTCACGTTGATCGATTGGCTCGGTACTTCATCGGTATGTCGGTTTTACAACCAAACCTTTAAGCTTGGACCTCTGTAGTGACGCTTTGTCGAACACAGGGCTTCATCTAATCATTCGAGAGAAAGATTTCGTGGCTTTCGCCATGTCTCTTCCACGGAATGGGGCTTTATCAAGTCACACCTATCTTCGGAAGAAAGGCTAAGTCACTGACAACTATCTTGGAGTTTCTCTTTAGAACTTGGTATATGGCAACTCCCTGCATCATCAAAAGTTGAGAATTGGGAATCTCCTCATATCAGCATTTCGCCAAATCATTCTCCAAATTTATGTCAAATCACAACTAAACCAAGCAAGAGAGGGTTCATTCATGTCAACATGCTTTGATTCTAGAGCTTGTCGGCGTCGGCTTCAAATGTCAGGGCGAAAAGAAATTTCAATTGAGACCCGGGGTTCAAATCCAACTTCATCCCAAGATCAAAATTGACCTCATCAATGACATCCAATTCAGTCCGCGACCAAAGGATATCACCCCACCAGCTCAAAGCTTGTCCCAAACAGTCAACAACACATACAAACCCTCTCACCACATGCATCCCCACAAAAATCTCCCCAGGGCTCATGTAGCATGCAAAACATGAATCAATAAAAAAAAAACCTAAGCTATTGCGAATCATTTTTAGTTCCATGCATGCATCCATCATCATGAATGTCATATGTGTATTTATCCCTCTGCTAACAAATGTAGCAATTCAAGCACGAAAGACCAATTTTCCATCACTACCCGAAAGCCTCTCTGCAGCAAGGATGGTCTCCACCGAAGCGTAATTCCAATGACTTCAACAGAACTACCCAAATGACTGATACCTCAAGTCGACATCAGCCTGATTCAGACACCTCAATCCTGCACATTAGGACAACACCACTTTGGCTCCAGGTCTACAGTGCATCAAGTTCGTGAAGACATCTTCCGACATCTCCAGTTGGGCAAAGGCAACCTCCAATGTCCACAAATGAATGAAGACAGCCTCCAGCATCTACAGTTTGGCAATGATAGTCCCTAAAGACAAGCTCCGGCGTCTGCAACTTGCTAAAGACGACCTCCAATATCCACAAATGAATGAAGACAACCCCCAACATCCACAAACATACGAAGACCACCTCCAGTGTCTACGATTCGGTCAGGAACGCCAAGTTCCCAAATGCAAATCGGTCAGAGATGCCAAGTTCTCAAATGCAAATCGGTCAGGGACGCCAAGTTCTCAAATACAGTACGGACAGAGACGCCAAGTTCTCAAATGAAAATCGGTCAGAGATGCCAAGTTCTCAAATGAAAATCGGTCAGAGACACCAAGTTCTCAAAAAGCAAGAAGTCCCAATGTGAAGACAAGCTCAACAACTTCTACAAGGTTGACGATCACCAGCAAGATGCAGACTCAACCAAACTCCCCCCTTCAGGTCAAAATGCCTCCAAAGACAGCAAATCGTCAGCAGAAACCGCAACCCAACAACTCTTCATCAACATCAGCCGAAGCCTCAGTCCTTCCGGCAGCTACAGGTAAGCACAGCACAGGTATGAAAGCATATCTTAGTCAACTACTTTTCTAAAAGAACATTATCATCAAATCTTAGGGTGACTTCCCAAAAAAAAAATAGTCAAGTCTTAGGGCGACTTCCCAAAAATAGTCAAATCTTAGGGCGACTTCCCAAAAAACAGTCAAACCTCGGGTGACTCCCAAATACCGTCAAACCATCCCCAGCAGTTTTCGAACTACGATTGGCTTGATTCCCACTCGGGATACGTAGGTAGCCTACCATAGGTCCAGCCGCTTGACCGACACGGTCACCCTTTTCCCCGATAATCATCGTAAGCTCTAATCTTCCCCTGCGAGAATGCCCTCAAATAGTCTCCCTCAACCTCGATCTAGGTTCATACAATAGAACTAAACCTCAACTTAGGTTCATCCCTGACAAAAGCCAACGGAATTCCGTCTCTTTCACCTCCGGTAGCAAACGTAAGACCGATCCCTTCAAATGAAATCCACCAAAAGACTGTCTATCCCCCTCGAAGTCTGTCCCCAACGAAAGGATATGAACATCGAAGGAAATCATTTCAAAACAAGTTGTCACCTCCAGATCACCCATCATCAAGGTCCAAGGCACCTAAAATGCCATCATCAAGGTTCAAGGCACCTAAGACGCCATCACCAAGGTTTGAGGCACCTAAGACGCCATCACCAAGGTTCGAGGCACCTAAGACGCCATCATCAAGGTTCGAGGCACCTAAGACGCCATCATCATTAAGGTTCGAGGCACCTAAGACGCCATCATCATCAAGGTTCGAGGCACCTAAGACGCCATCATCAAGGTTTGAGGCACCTAAAACGCCATCATCAAGGTTCAAGGCACCTAAGACGCCATCATCAAGGTTTGAGGCACCTAAGACGCCATCACCAAGGTTCGAGGCACCTAAGACGCCATCATCAAGGTTCGAGGCACCTAAGACGCCATCATCATTAAGGTTTGAGGCACCTAAGACGCCATCATCATCAAGGTTCGAGGCACCTAAGACGCCATCATCAAGGTTTGAGGCACCTAAGACGCCATCGTCAAGGTTCAAGGCACCTAAGATGCCATCATTAAGGTTTGAGGCACCTAAAACGCTATCACACACAACACGAGGAAAGCAACCATCCCCTAAAAACCGAAACCATTACCAGGGTGACTTCCCCAAAATAGTCAAGTCATAGGGCGACCTCCCCAAAATAGTCAAAACCATAGAGCGACGTCCCCAAAATAGTCAAAACCTTAGGGCGACTTCCCCAAAATAGTCAAAACCATAGGGCGACTTCCCCAAAATAGTCAAAACCATAGGGCGACGTCCCCAAAATAGTCAAAACCTTAGGGCGACTTTCCCAAAATAGTCAAAACCATAGGGCGACGTCCCCAAAATAGTCAAAACCTTAGGGCGACTTCCCCAAAATAGTCAAAACCATAGGGCGACGTCCCCAAAATAGTCAAAACCTTAGGGCGACTTCCCCAAAATAGTCAAAACCATAGGGCGACTTCCCCAAAATAGTCAAAACCTTAGGGCGACTTCCCAAAAATAGTCAAAACCATAGGGCGACTTTCCCAAAATAGTCAAAACCATAGGGCGACGTCCCCAAAATAGTCAAAACCTTAGGGCGACTTCCCCAAAATAGTCAAAACCATAGGGCGACTTCCCCAAGATAGTCAAAACCATAGGGCGACGTCCCCAAAATAGTCAAAACCTTAGGGCGACTTCCCCAAAATAGTCAAAACCATAGGGCGACTTCCCCAAAATAGTCAAAACCATAAGGCGACGTCCCCAAAATAGTCAAAACCTTAGGGCGACTTCCCCAAAATAGTCAAAACCTTAGGGTGACTTCCCAAAAATAGTCAAACCTTAGGGTGACTTCCCAAAAATAGTCAAATCTTAGGGCGACTTCCCAAAAATAGTCAAATCTTAGGTTGACACCCTAAAACAGTCACTCTAGGGTCAAAGACCCGAACTACGGCCGGCTTGATTCCTCTTAAGGATACGTAGGTAGCCTATTAAATAGGTTCAGCCACTCGATCACTTGATCATCCTGCCAAATATGGAGCCTTACTCTTATCGACGACCCCGCTTCCTTCGAAAGCGCCGTCGCCGAGGGGCTACTGTAAGTGCTCCAATTTGAGCTTGTTAGTATTTTCGTTAGAAAATTAACGAAAGTTATAACATTTCTAACAATTCCTAACATTCCTAACTTTTCTAACCAAGCAAGGGCAAAGTGGGCATTGTTATTTAAGGTTAAACCTACAAAAGAATCTAAAAAAGCAAAAGAAATTGAAAAAACCCAATCTGGTAAGTTGAAAAACATAACCAGTTTGAATTTTCAAAAGATTATTCTTCCTGTCCAAAGCCTGGAGCTGCATTTAATGAACAGTGCACGTTTACAATCCTATCCGCGCGGACATGTTTGTCAATTTCAGAGGGCTATAAATTGAACCCTCCTCTCTCAGTTTACACAACACAAATCACTCACAAAGAATCGCACTCTGGCGAAAAATAGAGAGAAAACAGTGGAAATTCACTTGAATTGCCACCATTTTATCTCCAATCTTTCCCAAATCCCACTCACTCAAAATACTTTCAAATTACTCTCATACATACTCTCATACATACACCAATCCATGCTCAAATCACCCCTTGGGAGGAGGATTAGAGAGAAAACATAGAGGACTTCATTGTTATCTACTTGTTTTCTCTTTAACCAACTCAAATCATCAACCCTAAAGACTTTCAAGCCCTAAACACTTTCAAGCCCTAAACACATTCAAGCCTTTCAAACACAAAACACAAGGAAGATAGGTATAACCTCCATCTCCTTACCCTAAAATTCATCCATGCATGCATTTTCAAGCTACAAAATGTAGTTCATTCATCTTCTTGTCTTAGATCCAAGAAGATCACCATAGAAGTTCATCTCCATGGATGATCTTCTACAAGGATCAACATTATTTTCAAAGTGTTCTTACTTTTTTCCAAAGAAAACACATTTTCAAAACCCTAAAAATCATTTTCATACATCAAATCTCATTTTCAAAGGATAAAATTCCCCTTCCCAAGCAAATGAAATGCTTAGTCCTAATGTACCCCAAGGATGGTTTGATATAGTTGATTCACCACTAAAATGTCAAGTGATCACTAATCAAAACCTAGGGAAATGGGGACAAGCATGGATGCCAAACCCCCTTTAAAACCACATTTTCTTTCTTGAGAAATTGCTGTCCAGTAGCAATTTTCTAAGGCCCCAGTCCATGGTCTAAATTTTTGGACACAGATAAACTTGGAATTTGGTGTTGACTACAAAACACTTTTTGTAGAAAACATTCAGAGCGTTCCAGAAATATTTTTATTTTATTTTTTGCGTGAGTAAAACTCCCTTTTCCCAATTTTATTTTGAAGGTCAGATCACCAGTCTCTGGGAGTCCAGATCTCATATCTGAGATTTCCAGAAGGTTTTGAGTCCTCAAATATTCTCCAAAATGAAAAATTCTTTCACAGAAATCTTATTTGAGGTGTTTGGAACAACTTTCATTCTCTGAGTTTTCTCAGATTATGAAGTTTTGAAGCCCTTAAATCCATTTCAAAATCAAGTGTCCACTGCCTTTTTCATTCTGGCAGAAGTGCTCTTCAACTTCCAAAAATCCTTTGAGCACCAAAACTCTACCCAAAAATCATACCAAAAATCATGGGATCTGACCAAAGTCTAATAAAGAATTCCCAATTTTTACTTTTCTGAGTTTCAACTTATTTTGGCCAAAACACACACACACACACACAAATGATTTTTAGCTTGGAAGACTCGTTTTACGAGGCATTCCGGGTGCACACTAACGTCCTTCCCGGCGTGTAACGTGACCTCCGAACCCAAATCTCTAATCTCGGACATTTTTCAAAGTTTTGGCCCTTAAAACAAAAATGGCGTGGCGACTCCGTTTGATTTCAAAAATCGGGTACATCACACCAAGGCATAGTTCCGTCCGTCCCGGAGATAGATCTTGTTCTCGTCAACGGCCAGAACTCGGGGGCCAACCCTGACTTAAGGATAGTTGATCTGCCCGACGTTGACGAACTGATGTAAGAGGAAGGCCTCGACATAAATGACAATGAGGGTAGGAGACTTAGAGAAATAATTATTGAGTCCTTGGAATTTCGAGACGGTCCAGAAATGGAGCCTGTGGATGAGTTAGAAGAGGTAGTCATTAACCCTGACTACCCCGAGAAAAAAATCAAACTCGGGGCCAGCTATCCCCGGAAGAGAAGGAAAAAATCATCTCCCTCTTGAAAAACAGTCTTGACGTCTTTGCTTGGAGAGTTGAAGACATGAGGGGGATCAATGAGGAAGTAGCCCTCCACCACCTAGAAGTTGATCCATTGGCAAAAACCATCTCGCAGACAAGGAGGATTTTTGCAAGGGACAAGGAGGAAGCTATCAAGGAAGAGGTACAAAAGTTACTTAAATACCCCGTTTGGCTGGCCAACGTGGTAATGGTGACGAAGCAAAATGGGAAGTGGCGAATGTGTATAGACTTCACTGATCTCAACAAAGCCTGCCCTAAGGACAATTATCCTCTCCCCAGAATTGATAAATTGGTTGACTCTATAGCTGATCACCGAACTCTCAGTTTTTTAGATGCCTATTTAGGCTATCACCAAATCAAAATGGCGGAAGAGGACATGGAGAAGACGGCCTTCCAATCATCGGGGGGAAACTATTGTTATGTCATGATGCCCTTTGGTCTCAAGAATGCAGGTGCTACGTACCAACGCATGGTAAATAAGGTATTTGGAGAACAAATAGGTCGTAACATGGAGGCCTACATTGATGACATGGTCATAAAGACCAAGGAGGGCAGTCACTCCCCTGACCTGGAGGAAACAATAAACAATCTCCAAGCTAACAACATGAAGCTAAATCCAAGCAAATGTGTGTTTGGGGTGACGGCTGGTAAGTTCCTAGGCTTCATGGTATCACAAAGGGGAATCGAGGCGAACCCTGAAAAAATTAAAGCACTGATAGACATGAAGGAACCTACCAACATCAAGGAGGTTCAGAGATTGAATGGAAGAATAGCGGCACTTGGAAGATTCATCGCCAAATCCGCTGAAAAATCACTGCCATTCTTCAAGGTATTAAAAGGTACCAAGAGCTTCTCCTGGACTCCCGAATGCTCCGAGGCATTCCTTCGGTTGAAGTAGTACTTGGGTTCCCCTCCCTTGCTTAGCAGTCCGATTACTGGCGAGATGTTGTATGTCTTCCTAGCCGCCACAGATCATACAGTCGCAGCTGTTCTTGTACGAAATGATGAAGGAACTGTGAGTACCCCTATCCAACTCGCGACCCAATAAAAGTGCCTTTTACTCAATAAAAGTGCGCTTGGGAGCATTTTGGTAAATTTTCGGTTCATTCCGAGATTTCCGGGAACTTTTATAAGTTTTTCGCTGAGGAAGGACCTAGAAAGAATTATGCAGTTTGGACCTTTCAGGAATTACTCAGGAAGGGTCCAGATTTCGCCACCTGGCAGTGTTCTAGAAGGAAGGCGGTTATCCTGGTTGGGTCGTGCGACATATTAAATCAGTTCCAATCTACGTTAAATAAGAATTTCCTTCTCATTTTGCAAAGGGGGGGGGCAACTATCACACTGTAAAGGAAAGGGTTCTCTCTCTCCTCTCTCTCTCTATACGCAATAATAGAGGAGGCCTCACCACGATTGCTCGCTCAATCAATCGTCTTCCTCACCAAGCTCTCCTTCGCCGGCGACCCACTTCCCTGATCCTATTCCTCACCCTCTCCACCTCTCTACCTCCAACTACCAGCACCCATCACCGTCCTCTATTTTCTCAACACCAAAACAACCCAAACACCAATCCTCTCTCTCTAGACCAATCGGCCGGCAACCCAGAAACAACGCCCATCTCTCCGGCCAAGCCCATCACCAGTTCGCTGTCTCTTTAAAACCCATTCACCGGCAACTCAATTCCTTCCCTCAACACCACCACCGCCCTCCAACCACGCCAAACCCAAACAACCGTTTCTTCAACCATTCCCTTCCTCTCTCATTTGCTTCCCTATTTTAGAGCCTGAACCGTTCGCCACCACCAATTCCCCAACAATTTCCGGTCATCTCCTGTTAGCTCCGACCCCCTGTTCATAACCCTTGGTGTTACGCTTCAATCCAGCCTTGAAGCCATTTCTGAGCTTGGTCTCTCTCCATCGTTCTGAAGCTGATTTGAAGCTCCTTATACCTAACTTGGTATAATGATTGTGGATACTCCGAGGGTAATCTCTATTTCCATTTCTCTCTCTCTCCTCGTTGATTCATGGATTTTGTCATGTTGATATTGTTGCTCAGGCTTGAACCTGATTTGAATGGGTATTGTTATAATGTCAATTTGCTTCCCAGTATGTTGTAATTTGTGTGTTTGAGCATCAATTCCATCTCTCTCTCTCCTCGTTGATTCATGGATATTGCATGTGTTTGGTATTGTTATTCAGGCTTAGAACCTGATTGAATTGTTGTTGTTACAATTTCATTTTGTTCCTAGTGCTTTGATCTGCTTGTTGGAACATTTGTTGGATATTGGCTTGTCTAAACACCAAATAGAGGATGAATTCTTCATATTCATTCTCTTTCATGTGTTTATCCATATGATGATAATATTGCCTCGTTGCAATCATAATGTTCAATCTGCAATCTCGTTGTTGTCATTAATTCCATCTTTGTTTAACCTTGATGTTGATATTGGCTTGTTCCATTAATTAATCTCGTTGTTGTCGTTAATTTCATTCTGTTTACCTCATTGTTGATATTGGCTCGTTCCTGTAATCAACCTAGTTGTAAACCTCTGCACATGGCATAGTATGTCATGCGACACACTTGACCCTCACTGGTCCTGTGTCACGCGACATACTAAGTCACACTGCAGATGGTCTGTTTCAGTTGTAAGTTGTTTACCTCGTTGTAATCGGGACGTGGTCCCCCAAAATAAGTGGCTCACAAGTTGTATCCCTCTCTGTTTATCAATAAAGCATTAAAATGCATTTTTATACATATTTTGTCTCACACAATTGCACACACTTTTGAATGATTTTGGATGTTGAACATTGAAAGGCTCGTCTACGGACGAGGCGTGTTGGGTGAACTCTCGGTTCTTCCCAACACGTAACCTGACCCCCGAACCCATTTTCTCATTTCAAAAAGGTTTTCAATGTTTCCTTAAAAACGGCGTGGCGACTCTCATTTTTTTCGGCGAGCGTTCATTCAGTGGCGATTCTGCTGGGGACATTTGAAACTTGTTTTTCAAAAAGTGGATCAAACTTTCGTTCTCGTTCTCGTTCAATGTCCATTTCATTCATTTGTGTGTGCTTTGTTGTATGCATTTTATGTGCTTTGTTGTCTTGGTACTCCATGTTGTCTGTGTTGCTGAAGCTTAGTGTTGGATGCTTGCATTGCTTGGGGCATGGCTCTGGTTTTTGCTTGAGAATCTGGGAATGTGGTTGTTATTGTCACGCGACAGGATTGGCCTCATCAGTCCTGTGTCACGCGACAACACTTGCCATTCTGCAGGGTTGATATTCTTAATCCAGGTTCTGATTGTGGGGCTGTCCCATGATTATATTCATGATCATTTGATTATTGTACCTCTGTGGGGTTGGATGTGTGTGTGTGTTGTTTTTCATTTCTCATCCTTTTTTCCAAAAAAAAAATCATCATTTTTCGCAAATAAAGGAAGATAGTCATCCGCACACTACTTCACGTAGATCTAGAACCCTCGGGTGCGATTGACGACATCGCGGACGGTGATAATATTCGCCTACGCTTGAGCGCCTAATATCAAACCTATCCCCCTAGCGCGTTATAGGTGGCACCACACATTTAACCTTACCCAAAACGGTTGGTTTTTGACACGCCATTTTCAAATACACTAAAATGACTTGTTTCAAAAATTTATAATAGGCTTTTGTACCTATCCCAAAACCTAGCACGTGTGGGCATGTTGCCATCGCAACATGGTTTCACGAAAGGACATGTCGTTCCCATGGCATGTTCTAACGAGAGATCATGTCGCTTTGTCAACGTGCACCGGCGAGAGGTCATGCTGGATTTTTCCTTGAATTTCTTCGGGAATACCCGTTATGCTGCCCAAATTTCTCTAGAAATTGGGGCTGCTCGTCCGTCCCATAAATGCTTTGGTTTTATTTAGGTATTATTGCCAATTATTAATTTTTGATCAATACATTTGGTGTATTTTCGAATGATGTGTCCCTAGGTTCCCCCGAGGTCTAGATTGCGTGAATAAAGGCTTATCCTTTCCCAACTGTTAATAGGACTTAAAAGCCATCGATTTCTACTTGAACATTAATAAGATGTTGCGCGAGTCCATCTCCTTCCATATTCTTCCCTCTCCCATACCATCTCAAAGTTTCCTCTCCTCCACCTTATACAACCTCTTTACCCCTGCAGCGATGGCAAGTTGGGTTCGTGGGTCTCGTTTGGTGCGCATTCCCAAAACAGTCACAGTTTCAGAGATGTCTAGTGCAGAGGATGGTATGACTACTCAATCTGGAGGTTCATCTGCCACGGGTCAGCTGGGTTCGAATGATTTGTCTATTGAAGAGTTACGGGTTACCCTTGAAGCCGCTCTTGCTCGCAACCGTGAGGCCCAAATGCTTGCTCAAATGGCCAACACTGTCAACAATCCCAGGGGCTCTCCCATACAAGGTTGAAGAAGTCGATCAGTCCTCGTAGGATCTAGAATGTTCCCTTTGTGGACATGAGTTTGTCGAGTCCAAGTTGGACCAGTTTTTGCTTTGCAATAATAAAAATCTTCAGTTCTTTTCTTGCTAGACTCGAGACATTACTAGCACACCTACATTACACTTGATTGAAATGGTTTAATCCTAGATGATCACTTGTGCTGCTCAATCACTAAGGAGTTGAAATGATTAATATTTAAATTAATCGGAGTGAGAAAATCGACTGATATATTTCCCAAATTGGGGCTTGCCAACTCCCCATCTTGCATCTCATATGCTCACACCTCTTTCATCATCCTCGTCATCTCGTTGCTCAATGAATTTGCATGGATCTTCCTCAAAGTAAGCTTAAGCAAGCAATGAAGACTTAATCTCGTTTGGGTCATCCGGTAGGGATTGCGGTTAAAGCCTTTCACCCTAGGGAAGCCATTACCTCACCCTCACTAAACAATACCCTTTCATTTCAAGATCGGCATGTTTTGAAACCCTGTTTAGCCATCACATTTGCTCCTTGCCGAGAGAAGTCCAAGTAATGCCAAGAAGTTAGCTTCGAGAATCGGCGGTGCACAAAATATTCAAGCCATGGAGGAAGGACAAAGATAATCCTCAACTCCTCAAAAGGCCTTCCAAGTTATCAAAAGAAGGATTTAAATCCTCCCAATCCAGCAAGAATCCTCAAGAGGCCTTCCAAAAGAAGGATGTTAAATCCTCACAATTCAACAAAGTCCCCGACTTCTCAAGAGGCTCTCCAATGTTTAAAAGGAGCCCGAATTCTCGAAAGTTCGCAAAAGTTCTCGATAGCTTGGATCTTCTCTCGTCAGCAATCTACCAAATAATCCCAAACCATACTCTCAATTTTTAGAGGATATTCCAATTACCGAAACCAATAACAAGCCTTCCTCTCGATTTTATAGGATATTCCCATTACCACTACCCTTGCCTTTGGCCAAAGTCAGAAATTGGCCTCTCATTCTTAGAGGCAATCAATCTTTCTCGCCGTAGATTTCCCAAACACATCCCTGCAAGCCAACCTCTCATCTTTAGAGGTTCAGTCAGCAAAAGGCCCAGCCGACCTCTCATTTTAAGAGGTCATGATGCAATCAATTTTCCAAATTACCCGATGGCCGATCGAAGCCCGGAAACCCAGCTACAGTCCCTACCGGATAGCAATTTCATTATATCCTCGAGATCTAAATCAAATTAATGCTTCATTGCTTGGTTAAATTGGAATCTAATCCATCTTGGCTCAAAAGATCATCAATCTAAGATTGTGCAAATTCAATCCATTCATTTGGTACTTCATGTGAGCATATTTCATTTCTTTTTCGCAAACACTTCCCGTGAATGCCTCACTGGGGCTTCGCAGCTGTGTCCCTCATTGGCACTCCAAGAGGACATGTTCCTCAATGCTTTGATTCTCAGAAAATCCTCAAAGGTCCTCAAAATCTCGAAATTTCATATTCCTTCTCCTTTCAATCGGGATAAGCCCGAACTACGGCGACCTGATCTCCTCGTCAGGAGGGGAACGTAGGCAACCATAATTAGTCCGGTCGAAATCACAAACACATCTCAGAAAATCCGATCTCATCAAGGGCCGTCCATATACACACATCCTTTTTGATCTTGATATCAGTGGGTTTTCTCCTCGGGATTAATTGAAATATTTGTTCATATCAGCTTTGGCAGTTGACTAACACGAACATCAATAAAGGGTTTTAAGCAGCCTTGTGATCATCACGAATAAGACAAGTTTTCAAGTGTCTCGACATGTCTTCTCTTTCTACATTCTAGGAATATAGAGCCAAACACTGTCTTTCTGTCAGCAGGGGCTTCCATACACTTTTCCACACCTTGTTGTGCTTATACTCTCTCAAAAGAGTTAAACCCAAAAGCTAGTGTGTCATACACAAAATCGGGATTCATTTCCCACTTTTCGAAAGATGTGCCCCTGCACATATATATTTCTGAGTCTATGACTGATTGACTAAGGTCTAAAAAGATGGGTGCCTCCTTGGCCGCGTGATGATTCTGCCTGTAATGGGACTGCATTGGATCTCTTCAAGCTGGGGCTTTGCTATGCTGTCCTCTCAAGCTCTCCTTATCAGATTCCCTCCGGGTTTGCTTTGCATTATCAATTGGGGCTTTGCCTAGTCATCTCTTCGAAGCCGGGTTCATTCTCTGTACTTTCTCTGCTGCTTGCTGCCTCAGGCGCGCGATACACCTTGTCCTTATCAGCAACAATCAACCTGCTGCCATCTGTACTCTCAGGGTATGCCCCGACTTGCCTAGCTGCGCCATACCGTCCATCCTTTATGGGAGAGGGTTCAACCCATACATCATCATATACACAGTCATTTCATCATAAATCCATCATAGCATAATGGCTACATACATATCAGCTTCATCAAGCCATACAAAATCCTCACTCCACTTTCATCCCCAGCCGAGATGGACTCGTGCAATGAATTTAACAATGCTTAGAGCTAGTAATAACTAATTTCAATAAAATACAATGTGCCTAGTAGTGTTGTGTTTTTCCCCTCACAGGGTACAATAATCAAGTGATCATAATCTGATCATGGGGATTGCTCCTCAAATCACAACCTGGACAAAGATTTCAAATCCTGCAGGTGGCATATTCTGCCTTTATCATCTTCATAGGTCTCGTAATCTTCAGACTCATCAACATCATTTGAAAGAGCCCTAGCTACCTCAGTCTTCAAGCAATGCTCGTCAAGCTCATCAGCATCGTTGTCAAATCATAATCAAAGTCCGTCTTGCAATGGAAAATCAGCAATATCTGTCTTGCAATGGAAAATCATAATCAAAGTCCGTAACGGTAAATTGTCAACAATGTCAGTCTCGCAACCTCAAATCATCAGCAGGGTCCGGCTTGCAACGGTAAATCAAAGATCAAGGGTCCGTCTTGCAACGGTAAATTGTCAACAGCAAAGTTCGTGTTCTACCCGGCAAGTGCTTCCAAAGCCAGCCAATCACTTCAAGTGATCTTCGTGTGCACAACCCTTGCAGGTAAACACAGCACAGGTATGAAAATATATCTCATTTCAACTGCAAATCATCTTGTCTTATGTTTGCTTTCTCGTAAAAGTCATTTCAAGTCTTGGAGTTCATCTCGCGATACTTTTGAGTTAATCTCGATTATCCCCTCTTAGGCTTGTTCCTATATTTTTTAGGCTTGTTCCTATATACCTCTTTAGGCTTGTTCCTATATTTTTTAGGCTTGTTCCTATACCTTTTAGGCTTGTTCCTATACCTCTTTAGGCTTGTCCCTATGTCCCTTAAGGCTTGTTCCTATGTCTCTTAAGGCTTGTTCCTATGTCTCTCAAGGCTTGTTCCTATACCTTTTTAGGCTTGTTCCTATACCTTTTAGGCTTGTTCCTATACCTCTTTAGGCTTGTTCCTATACCTTTTAAGGCTTGTTCCTATGTCTCTTAAGGCTTGTTCCTATGTCTCTTTAGGCTTGTTCCTATACCTCTTAAGGCTTGTTCCTATACCTCTTAAGGCTTGTTTCTATGTCTCTTTAGGCTTGTTCCTATACCTCTTTTGGCTTGTTCCTATACCTCATTACGCTTGTTCCTATACCTCCTCAGGCTCGTTCCTATATTTTCGAACTACGATTTGGCTTGATTCCCTTTTAGGGATACGTAGGAATCCTTTCTCCAAAGGTCCAGTCATCCGATCTCGTCAATCATTATCCTCCATATCATTAGCCGCTCGTTAGGCTTGGGATCCTTCTTATTGACAACCTCACTTATTTCATAAGTGACGTTGCCGAGGGGTTCTGTGAGTACCCCAATCCAACTCGCGACCCAATAAAAGTGTCTTTTACTCAATAAAAGTGCCTTTTACTCAATAAAAGTGCGCTTGGGAGCGTTTTGGTAAATTTCCGGTTCATTCCGAGATTTTCGGGAACTTTTATAAGTTTTTCGCTGAGGAAGGACCTAAAAAGAATTATGCAGTTTGGACCTTTCAGGAATTACTCAGGAAGGGTCCAGATTTTGCCACCTGGCAGTGTTCTAGAAGGAAGGCGGTTATCCTGGTTGGGTCGTGCGACATATTAAATCAGTTCCAATCTACGTTAAATAAGAATTTCCTTCTCATTTTGCAAAAGGGGGGGCAACTATCACACTATAAAGGAAAGGGTTCTCTCTCTCCTCTCTCTCTCTATACGCAATAACAGAGGAGGCCTCACCACAATTGCTCGCTCAATCAATCGTCTTCCTCACCAAGCTCTCCCTCGCCGGCGACCCACTTCCCTAATCCTATTCCTCACCCTCTCCACCTCTCTACCTCTAACTACGAGCACCCATCACCGTCCTCTGTTTTCTCAACACCAAAACAACCCAAACACCAATCCTCTCTCTCTAAACCAATCGGTCGGCAACCCAGAAACAACGCCCATCTCTCCGGCCAAGCCCATCACCAGTTCGCTGTCTCTTTAAAACCCATTCACCGGCAACTCAATTCCTTCCCTCAACACCACCACCGCCCTCCAACCACGCCAAACCCAAACAACCGTTTCTTCAACCGTTCCCTTCCTCTCTCAATCGCTTCCCTATTTCAGAGCCTGAACCGTTCGCCACCACCAATTCCCCAACAATTTCCGGTCATCTCCTGTTAGCACCGACCCCCTGTTCATAACCCTTGGTGTTACGCTTCAATCCAGCCTTGAAGCCATTTCTGAGCTCGGTCTCTCTCCATCGTTCTGAAGCTGATTTGAAGCTCCTTATACCTAACTTGGTATAAGGATTGTGGATACTCCGAGGGTAATCTCTATTTCCATTTCTCTCTCTCTCCTCGTTGATTCATGGATTTTGCCGTGTTGATATTGTTGCTCAGGCTTGAACTTGATTTGAATGGGTATTGTTATAATGTCAATTTGCTTCCCAGTATGTTGTAATTTGTGTGTTTGAGCATCAATTCCATCTCTCTCTCTCCTCGTTGATTCATGGATATTGCCTGTGTTTGGTATTGTTATTCAGGCTTAGAACCTGATTGAATTATTGTTGTTACAATTTCATTTTGTTCCTAGTGCTTTGATCTGCTTGTTGGAACATTTGTTGGATATTGGCTTGTCTAAACACCAAATAGAGGATGAATTCTTCATATTCATTCTCTTTCATGTGTTTATCCATATAGTGATAATATTGCCTCGTTGCAATCATAATGTTCAATCTGCAATCTCGTTGTTGTCATTAATTCCATCTTTGTTTAACCTTGATGTTGATATTGGCTTGTTCCATTAATTAATCTCGTTGTTGTTGTTAATTTCATTCTGTTTACCTCGTTGTTGATATTGGCTCGTTCCTGTAATCAACCTAGTTGTAAACCTCTGCACATGGCATAGTATGTCATGCGACACACTTGACCCTCACTGGTCCTGTGTCACGCGACATACTAAGTCACACTGCAGATGGTCTGTTTCAGTTGTAAGTTGTTTACCTCGTTGTAATCGGGACGTGGCCCCCCAAAATAAGTGGCTCACAAGTTGTATCCCTCTCTGTTTATCAATAAAGCATTAAAATGCATTTTTATACATATTTTGTCTTACACAATTGCACACACTTTTGAATGATTTTGGATGTTGAACATTGAAAGACTCATCTACGGACGAGGCGTGTTGGGTGAACTCTCGGTTCTTCCCAACACGTAACCTGACCCCCGAACCCATTTTCTCATTTCAAAAAGGTTTTCAATGTTTCCTTAAAAACAGCGTGGCGACTCTCATTTTTTTTCGGCGAGCGTTCATTCAGGAACTCAGAAACCAGTCTACTATGTCTCTAAGGCATTGTCGGACGTGGAGAGCAGATATTTCAATGTGGAAAAGATAGCGTACATACTAGTTATTGCATCAAGAAAACTACGTGCCTACTTTTCTGCACATCCCATCACCGTGTATACCAATGAACCGTTGAAGAAAATTCTGCATAAGTTGGATGGCTCCGGACGTCTCCTGAATTGGTCTATCGCTCTTACTGAGTTTGATATCACTTACCAACCAAGGAAGACCCTCCTGGCACAGCCCCTGGTTGACATCATGGTTGAGACTGCCTTCTTGGGTGAACATGTCCCCACTTCCCGCAAACATAACATAACGGAAGAAGAAGAGTCTCCCATTGAACTCCCGTTCAACTGTTGGGTCTTATACACGGATGGATCAGCTACGAAGGAGAGAAGCGGAGCTGGAGTTGTACTAGCAAGTCCGGAAGGAGAGTACACCATGCAAGACATCATCCGATTCAAGTTCCCTGCCTCCAACAACCAAGCTGAATATGAGGCTCTGATATTTGGTATCGAGTTGGCTTCCTTTTATGGAGCAACTAAAGTAGCGGCATTCTGTGACTCCCAACTTGTTGTCAAACAAGTAAAGGGAGAGTATAACACCCAAAACCCCGTACTTACCAAATATAGAGACCTGGTCCTAGTCATGACAAAGAAGATGGAGTTCTTCGAGAACAAGCAAATAGGAAGGGAAGATAACCAAATCGTGGACGTTCTATCTAAACTAGCGACTATGGATGTGTCTGAGTCTAACTCCAATCCATATGTAGTTTTTGCTGAAGAACCCGCGTATGAAAGACTACAAGTCATGCTCCTAGATGGAGAGGAGAGATGCTGGATCGATGACTACATAGACTACATCGAGAAGAGCCAACTCCCAGAAGATGAAACACAAGCTAAACTTATCAAGAAGAGGTCACCAAGGTTCGTTGTGATGAACGGAGTCCTCTACCGAAGATCTTTTACTAAGCCCCTGCTGAGGTGTGTCTATCCCAAGGAAATTGAGAATCTCTTGGCTGAAGTACATGAAGGCGTTTGCGGCGGACACTAGGGGCCAGAACCTTAGCTGACAATATCATCTCGCTAGGTTATTATTGGCAAAACCTGAGGGAGGACGCGCAAGCCTATGTTAGAAAATGTGATAAATACCAGAGATATTCCGACATTCCTAGACTCCCAGTGGTTGAGCAAACACTTGTAATACCTACATGGCCATTTGATATGTGGGGGATCGACATCATCGGACCCTTCCCTCCCGCCCGAGGCAATTGCAAGTATGTGATAGAAGCTGTCGACTACTTCTCCAGATGGATAGAAGCGAAAGCATTGGCCAAGATAACAGAAGAGAATGCAATCAACTTCGTCCATGACCACATCTGGTGTCGTTTTGGGCTCCCACACACAATTATTTCAGATCATGGACTCCAATTCTCTACGGCATTCACAACAGAGTTGAACAGAGTAAGAGTTCGTCATGCCAAGTCATCAGTAAGTAGACCTCAAGGCAACGGACAAGCGGAGGCTGCTAACAAATTGGTCCTAACAGCCCTTACTAAGAACCTTGAAGGACGCGAGGGCAGATGGTTGGACGAACTTCCCCTAGCCTTATGGGCTGTTCGCACAACCACCCGGGGGCCAACCGGGGAAACCCCATTCGCATTAACCTTCGGTTCTGAGGCTATGGCACCAGCTGAAATGGCTATCCCTACTGTGAGAAATTCCCATTATGATGAGCAAGTCAACAAGGTCAATAGGCTCCTAGACCTAGACCTGATAGATGAGAAACGACTAGCCGCACAGATGAGGATGGTGAATTACAAGCAAAGGACCAAGGCGTACCATGACAAGAGGGTCAACAGAAGAGTATTCCAAGTAGGCGATTGGGTACTTAGAAAGATTGAAGCAACTGGTCGGAAGGCAGAACAAAACAAGCTCTCCCCAAATTGGGAAGGTCCCTACATCATAACTCAATTCATTCGAAAAGGGACATACAGATTGAAGACTAAGGAGGGGAAAGAGCTCAAGCATCCGTGACATTCCGATAATCTCCAAAAGTACTATCATTAGTGTTAGTTTATTTTATGTAATAGATTAGCTTTAATTATTAGTCCTTTACCTTTTCAAGTATGGTAGGATTGCATATCGATGTAATCATTATGAAAGTTACTTCTTCAACATGCAAAGCAACTACCAACTACTGACACAACACTGGAAGACGAGGATCTTATCCCCGACTCTTCAAAAAACATGCCAAACGTCTAGCCTACCTCGGCATAAACGACTAAATGGCCAACATCTAAAACCTACGTACGAGCCACCTTCCTCGGCGTAAGGAGATGAAAAAGAAGGAAGCCTAACGTCTTGACTAGGAAACCCCTCGACTCAAATGACTACAGGCAAGACCATCTGAAACCTGTATACGAGTCAACTTCCTCGGCATAGGGCGATGAAAAAGAAGAAAAAACCTAACAGTCAAGACCGAGGACCCCTCCTCGGCCTGATGACTTGCCTCACGTCAAGACAAGGAAACACCTCGTCATAAAATGACTACAGGCATTCCACGTCCGAAACCTATGTACGAGTCATCTTCCTCGGCATAAGGAGATGCAAAAGAAGAAAATACCCCAACAGTCAAGACCGAAGAACCACCCTCGGCCTAATGACTTGAGGTTAAACAAATAAGACCGAGGAACCCGACCTTGGCCTGATGACTTGATAGGAAAAATTGCCACAAACCCTTGAGTAAGCTAGTCTCCTCATCTTATACAAAAGGGTGAGGAACGAGGAACCTTCCTCATCTCCCCCCAAAAGCAGACTTGTACTTGTGCAAAGCCCACAAACAAGCATCCAAACAAACAGTTCATTATATCAATACGACATGAATTGGAAGGAAAGGACACTTCATTAATATTCAAACCTATTACATCATGAAAAGAAAAAAAATTCTAAGGCTTCCTTTTCTGGGGGATCTCCCCAAAGAAAGCCTGAGTGCCGGCATCAGCGGTTAGCTTGGATACGAGGTCGGTAGTAATGGTGACTTGCTCAGTTTGAACATTGGCTTGAGCCTCCTCGTCATTTGCCTCCTCGGCAGCACCCACCTCGGCCTCCGCCTCCATCTCGTCCTCATCCTCAATCTTCTCTATTAACGCGTTGATATTATCAGGATTGACGAACGGAGGAATCCAAGCTTCTTTGCCAGCCCGAGCATCCATCCTGGCCATCACTCCCAGGTTATACTCAGAATAAGGAACGACGTAGTGAAGAGCTCTAGCTGCTTCATCGTACACGTCTTGGCAGATAAGCCGAGCTATGGCGTTCAAATCCAGGCCATGAGAAGGGTCAGCCATAAGACGACGAGCCAAATGAAGATAGCCGTCTTGAAACATTGTGGCCATCTTATCGTTAGCGGCATCCTTGAAAGCTTGGCTAGCCTTGAACCGAGCAACAGCCTCTTCTTCTTTGGAGGGAATGACGGCCTCCAGCTCTTGGCATTTTGCCTCGGCCCCCTCGGCTCTCAGCTTGATCTCAGCTTTGAGCTTCTCTAGCTCAACAATCTTTTCATCTTTGAACTGAAGGGCTTCCTCGGCTTTCCCCTTAGCCTCCTCGGCGAGCTACTTCTCTTCCTCGGCCTTGGCCTTAGTCGCCTTCTCGGCCTCCAGCTCGGTGTCCTTAGCCTTTAGCAACTCGACGGCTGCAGCCATATCGACCTATCCCCTTCCCAAGCCGGCCTTGAGCTCAGCAATCTGCTTATCCACGACTTTATTGTGGATGGACTGGTGAGCAACCACGGTAGCCCACTATAGCAAAGAAACAACATTATTAGCAAAATAACAAGGACAGGGTACGAGAAGGAAACGACGAGGTAAATACCTCAGCCATCATCAGGCCCTGCCTGGTGATCATATATTAATTAGTGTGCTTGGACTTTATCAAAATCTCCAAAAGCTCCTCGTCTATGGCCCTATGAATGACAGCTCGGCCCAGCCTGACATGGGCACCCTCCCTGGCTAAAACATTCAAGCCTCTGAGGGGTGTTGACTGGTTGATGATTTGCCGAGCCAGCTGCTCGGCCTCGGGATAAGTCTTTATTGTTTCAAGAGGGATTGATCGACATGATGATGCAGCAGCAACCTTCTTCGCAGGAGGCCCCTCGGCAGAACCACAATGAAGTCTCTTTTGGCTAGAGGACCGTTGGACGAGACCCGTATCCTAGGCAGACGGGATGTCTGTTTCCATCTCGATCCCAGCCGTTTCAACATGGGGGCTATGCCCCTCGGTTGTTTGTTATTTATCTCGGCTTCCCGAGGTCTCCTCCTCAAAATCAACAGCCTCCCCTATTAGCTTGACGGGTAAGGGGACATCTCCCTTTGCAGACAAGAGGAGTTGATGAGTAGTTGCCTCGTTCTTCCTCTGAGTAAGGGTCGAGGTCTTGGCCAATCGCCTCCTCATCTTGATAAGCTCCTTGAGTCGAATTCGTCATCTGAGGCCATCTCGGCTTCTTGATCAGGTGTTAGATCTGCAAATACGAAGAAGAGATGGTTACAACAGAGATAAGCAAACATTAATTCACAAGTATCACAAACGAGGAAAGAGGAATTACACCCTACGACGCCTTCCTCTCTAAGGCATTGATCCGGGAGGTCAAGTTTGCAATGATCACAGTCATCATGAAAGACCAGACCGAGATGGACTCTCCAGTCGTTAAATCTTCTCCCCCTACTCACGGGGACGAGAGGCACCATGCCGTCCCTCAGTCCCATCATCAACCTAGCTTGAACATAATACCTATCATCGACTTCCAATGTCGACCACTCAAGCAAGCCCACCTTGGAAAAATCAGTAAGCCGATTAATCAAAGCCGAGGTCCATTCAGCTCGAGTCACTTTCTTGGGTACGGCAGGCTCATCAGTAGGAGAGGGGAACTCCCAGCCTTGTCGGATTTCTACCCTAATAACATGGTTCTCTCATCCAGCCACCTTGCTAGACATTGGAAGGATGATCTTTGGTTTCTGGGAATCACTCTTTATCACAATTAGCCTTGTGTCTTTGATGTAGCTGATGTTGAAAAAGTGGTGGAAGGCAGCTTGGGTAGGCTCAAAACCTAAACTACGACACAAGACAATAAAGCTTACGAGGACCCTAGTCCCGATGGCTCCCAGCATAGCCGGGATGGCTCTCAGGTCTCCTAAGAACTCGTTGATGAAAGGGTCCAATGGGAGACGAAGTCCCTGCTAAAATTGTTTAAAGTAAAAATGGACATGGCTATCATTGTAATAAACACGTCTTTCTCTCCCTCGGTCTCAAAAGTGGGACGGCCGACGTAAGTTAACCTATACTCGTTCCTATCCACCCCGTATTTCGAGTATAGGACCTCCAACATGGGATCCCGGGCCTTGACTGGCTTAGCTCTGGGGGTAACTCTACCTCGGCCTCCTCTACCTCGGCCACCTCTCCCTCATCCTTCTACTTGTTCTCCGTCAAAGAATACGTCTACAATCTGGGTGGACATGGAGGCTTCACTCCCTCTTCCGTCATATCTGCAAAAAGCCGAGGAACAAGAATTAGTTAAATCGTCCAAGGCTGATATCAAGACGGGGACGAGGAATGCCCCTCCTCGTCGTTTTACAATAAGGTCGAGGAGGGAGCCTTACCACTCAGACGAGGACGATCAAGGTGATCTGAAGCCGGGTAAAACAAATTGATGTGCTTAATCATCTCGGTTCTACTTTCAAATAGCACTATATTGAGGGACAACGATTCGACTTTGTCTATCCTCGTCTTGTCCGGATGCTGGATGTACATCCTCGTACATCCATACCTCGTCAACATTTTACCTATCTCTGCCAAGTTCACCAACAACCATGGTCCTCTCTCTCTCTCTCTCTCCGGTAAACCCTCAGGTTGCCCTTGTGGTACCCATAACGGAATCGAGGAGTATGGTCCCAAGAACGAGCCATTTCTAAAATGAGACGAAGGGTTCAAGAATTTTTATCAAGGCAAGACATTCAAGAAAAGCTTCAAAAGGGTTCAACAATGGCGGTTTCTAACAATCAAGATTCAACCAAAACCCTAGAAAAAGTAAAGATAAGTACAAAAATAAAAAGGGAAAAGTGATTATACCTGCTGCTGTTGATGATGATCGGAATCAAACGTCTTCGGTGAATCGGATGCTTCAAAGGAATCTGGGGAACTCAAAGTACTCAAGAACACGAAGGCTATTTGAATCGTCTTAATTCGCTCTCAAATATTCAAGGCTGATAAAAGTGTAAATTGAAAAGGTGATTTTGTTTATATACTCACAAAAGCGGGTTAAACCCGAATCAAAAATGGGCTAGCGGGTCTGGCGCCCCTAACATTAAATGCATTTGGTGGTTTCCAAGACGTGTGTCAGAACATCGTGGGGCACGCCTCAGCCTCATCATTGTACCAACAGCCGATGGGCAATGGAACGACGCAAATAACAAAGCGACATTGACACGTGGCAACCTGTTCGTATTCTCAAAGCCGAGGACGAGATCACTTTCTCCTCGTCATAGCCGAGCTAGAAAGTCGGGGGCCACTGAACAGTATAAACCGAGATACGAACATGGGCTTGTCCGAGTCAGGCCCAAGTGGATTGGGCTATAAACATAATCAATCAAATCTCAAGTTACGAGGTAGGATATGGGCTTCCTCGTTTATCTCTCTCGGCATCAACTAGGCCGACCAAGGCTCAACAAGCAAGCATAAACAAGACCCAAATCATAAAGTCGAGGAGACCTCCCTCGTAGGCCGAGATCATCTCCCTTGAGGACGAGGTGCCTCCCTCGGTTAAGATTTCATCATGACGGGCTCCACTAATTTCTCATTCCTTCCCCAGCTCATCATGGACCGAGATGGTCATGTATGACGAGGAGGAAAATATTCGCATCTCGGCATACAGGCGTATGACGAGGAGAGAAATATTTGCATCTCGGCATACATGCGTACGACGAGGAAAGGAATTCTTGCATCTCGGCTTTCCGGCAGAGCAGTCCTTGCAATCCTACTCCAACAAGGACTAAGCAGTTATAATCTAATCAGAATTGTAACCACCTCCTATATCAATTCATGTCAAATAAGGACTCTCCAACAGATATAATCCTCCTAGGATTATATCTTTATCTCTTTACAGTTCAACATGGATTCTACCAATCCATTCTTATAAATACAAGCCATTATTTCCATATTCTGGTACGTTAATTCTTTGACTCGAAACTCTATCAAATTATTTTCTCTCTCTACAAATCGTGAACTTACTCTCAAGCCGGAGGGCCTTCGCTGGTGAAGCCCCGACTTAGTTTACGTGTTTTGTCTGATTTTCAGGTTAAGCAATCGCCGGAGTACAACCGATCGCTTGGATTTGGGGTGATTCAACTTTTTGACATCATCATTTTTTTTTATAAAAACTAAAATTTAAACTCGCTAGTTGAAATATAGAGTTCAACATTCTCAAGTTTTTGCAATTCATTTCACCCCACCATACTACTTCACCGTCTCACTTTAAATTGCAAAACTCTGTCTCACTTTAAATTACAAAATAATTTTACAAAAACTATCTCTTAATAAAGGAAACTAAAAGGGACTATTATTTTTTTTCGTATCAAATAAATACTTTTAAAAAAATGTACTTCTATAAAAAAATTATTTCCTTCATTTCAAAAATGAATATTACTTTAGACTAAAAATGAATAATTAAAAAATAATACTACATTTTTTGTCTAAAAAAATGAAAATTACTTCCTTCATCCCAATGAATATTTAAAAAAATAATACTACTTCATTCGCTTAAAAATTAATGTTTGTAATGTTAGTGCCTTCATATCAAAATATGACATTAATTTTTGAGATGAATGAAGTAATATTATTTTCTAAAATATTCAAATACTCCCTCCGTCCCAGCCTAAAAGCCACAAATTTCCTTTTTGGGCGTCTCATTTAAAAAGGCACTTTTCCAAAAAGGAAACCTTAAATCACTATTCTCTCCACTCATTCTCTCTCCTACTTTACTTTTACACTCACAACATTCTCTTTCTTACATCACCTCCCACTCATTCTCTCTCCTATTTGATTTTTCATACTCACAACATTTAAACTTTTTCTCTTTCCTGCATCACTTTCCTTAATTTGCGTTCCCTCTCCATTTTTTGCCTTTTAGGCTGGGATGGAGGGAGTATTAATTGGGACGAATGAAGTAATGTTTATTTTTTTCGGATGGAGTAGTATTCTTTTCTAAAAATTAATGTTTATAATGATAGTGTCTTCGTCTAAAAATGAGTATTAATTTTTGAGACGAATAAGTAGTATTATTTCTTAAAATGTTCATCGAGACGAAAGAAACAATGTTCATTTATTAAGACATAATTTATGTATCATTATTTTACAATTTAAAATGAGATGGAGAAGTAATATTGTAGGGGTTAAACGAATTGCAAAAACTTGAGAAGGTTGAACACGCTACTTCAAGCAGCAAGGAGGTTTTTTTTTTAATATCATAAATATTAAAATAAAATTGAGCAGATTAAACTCGTTATACCGTGTAGCGAGTTTAAAGAGACAAAATTAAAAATACGCTACACCGTGTAGCGAGTTTCATAAAAATAGTCAATCTGGGCAATAGTTTGAAAGGTTGTTATTTATTAATTTTAAAATGAATTATTTGAGAAAAGTTTTAGGCATATACACTTTAGAATCGGTCCCATTGGTTCGGTTCCAATAGTCCGGTTCGGTTCGATTACGTCGATTTTACAAATTACAATATAAATTTTTTTTTACAAAAATGAAACATAGAACAATTAAATATCATCACCAGTTATGTAAAAAAAAATTGTCACAAATATTTAATATTCAAACCACAAAATAGATTATTAAACATATTATTCACACTCAAACTTAACCATAACATAGAAAAAAATTAAAAACTAAAAGGTTAAAAAAACTAAAAATTTATATATTATATTATATATATAGAATATAATAGTATATAAATAATCGGTCCAATCCAATTTCGAGAGAGAGCATATGGTTTTCAAAATTAGAATCAGACTAAATAATCAATTCCATATTTGAAGCTAAAACCAGATCAATATTATTTATTCAGTTCAAATTTTATTGCTCCGGTCCAATTCTATCTATTCTGTCCGGTTGGCCCTTTTTTTATTGTCAAAATCTAGGGAGAAACGCGTGTCTCCATAAGTTATGGAGAAACGGATCCCGACTTGTCGCGCGACAATGAACTGGATATCCAGAGCTTTATGAAAGTGATATCCAGAAACCTTCAAATGAATATCCAGAAACCTTCAAAATGTTTCTGAATATTCATTTGATGGTTTCTGGATATACATTTGAAGGTTTCTGGATATCCAGAAACCTTCAATAGCAATTTCTGGATATGCCCTAACACATTTCTGGATATGCACTTAACAGTTTCTGGATATGCACCTAACAGTTTCTGGATATACATTTCACATACTTCTGGATATGCACCTAACAGTTTCTGGATATCAAACCCAAAGCTTCTGAATATCCAGAAACTTTGGTCTTGGCCTTGGATTTTTTTTTTCTGGATATCAAATGCAAAGCTTCTGGTTATTAAAAATACGTTTTTCCATAGTTATGGAGAAACGCATTTCTCAGCAGACCTACTCCAATTTTATACCCCAAAACACATTTCTCCGTACCTTACGGAGAAACGCGTTTCTCCCTAGATTTTGACTTTTTATTTTACAGCCCTAGTTATAATCGACTGGACAATTTCCAAATCCTAAACTGCATGGTCAAGGGTAAGAGAGGTAGTTGAAATAAGTGGCGGTTCTGAATCATGTAACGTGGTTGCATTCACAAGCCCTTAATATGCCACCAAACCTTTTCTTTTATTTCATTTATTTATTACGAGTATTATTGATACAGGTTAATTTAATACCCTTTCAATATCTAAACCAAAAATAAAATATATATATATTTTTTTTAATTCCTAACCACCTAACACTATTAGAATTTACAGAGTGTGTCCATTGAATTATTAATTTGAAGACAGAAAACTCACTTTTGACACTATTATTAGACCATATTCATTCAATTATGTCCTATTTTCAACATGGACTCTAAAACTTGCGTGAACAACAGTTCTTCCTCTTGCTTCACATTTGATACAAGAAATAGAGCTGCCATGTCCTTTTTTTGTTTGTTGTTTACTGAAAATATATTTTTGTTTTTGTTTTTTCCTGATATTTATGGAAAAAATTACCATATAAAATATAAAACCCAAAATTATTTATACACGTGAAATAATAATTAATATTCTAACAATGTTTATTTTTGATAGAAAATTATAAACAAATTATTGAATATGTTTGTTGCAAAAATTGAATCTTTATAAAAAGATATTGTAACTTTTGCACTAAACTAATGAAGATGTTATTAATACTTTAATAATGATGATGCATGTGCAAAAGTATAAAACATAGCAAATGTAAATTAGAATATACTCCCTCCGTTCCCCGTGAATACAAACTTATTTCCTTTTTGGTCCGTCCCACGTGAATACAAACTGCCCAAAATGAAAATAAATTTATTATTTTATATTCACCCTACCCCACCCACTCATTCTCTCTCTTCATTTCCTACCACACAATTTATTCAACCAACTCCACTCATTCTCTCTCTTCATTTTCTACCACACATTTTCATTATCTTAATAATATTTCTTAATTATTGTGCCCGGAAAAATGGTTTGTAATCACATGGGACGGAGGGAGTACATTTATTACAAAATATTTCTTTCATTCTGAAAAGTTCATACTTTTCTTTTTGTTTTGTCTCATATTAAGTTTTTTAGTTGATTTAATGCTTTAATATACAATGAGACCTTGTCATTCTCACAATAAAAAATTCATACCAACTTTCTTTCTCCTATTTAACTTATCAATACTCACGATATTTAATTTTTTCTTAATTTTCGTGTAATGCTAAACAAGAAAATTTACTGTAGGATGCAGGGAGCTAGTAAATAATTAGACAGTTGTTTTAACATGGAGGATTGAAGGAAAGAAATGAGGTAGCTAGAGAAATCTGAAGCTAGCACATGTATGCCCCCATGGTCTCCTCTGTCCATTCTTTGAACTCTCTACCTAACTACTTACTACCACCCAATTAGCCAGCCACCATTGAAGGGTGGTTCTGGTTCATATCATCAGAAACAAAAAGGGTATATATACCAAATTAAATTTTCCTTTTACATTGCAATAAAAACTCTTCTCTACTTGTTAATTTGCTCAAATCCCTCCTCCATCTCCCACCATTCAACAAACTACACCCTTTAATTTCTTCTCAAGTAAGTATTTCTATCTTTATTTTTTTACATTTTTTTTATCCTGAAAATGATTTTTCTTTGATCTTTTCTTTTTGTGATTGAGTTTCAATGAATTTCAACACTTCTTTTTGTAGCTTAATTACATAGAAAATTTGAACATGAAATCCTCGGCTAACGATTTGTACCATGTGCTTCAAAGATGGTACTTACATATTTTTGTTTTGGGCATAATGTGCAGTGGGTACTGAAGTTGTGATGGTTCATGACATTCCTTTTCCTACTGAGGTTACTACCACCAAGCCATTATCTTTACTGGGAAATGGTAAACTCCCAAACTGCTTCTTAGTGGAGTTTATATTTTTTTTATTTATTTTTATTAAAAAAAATATAATCTGGTTTCAAAAAAAATAAAAAATAGAGAAGCTAATAGATGTATATTTATTGGATTGGGTGACTAAAACAGGAATTACAGACATTGAGATACATTTTCTCCAGATCAAATTCACAGCCATTGGAGTTTACTTGGATCCTGAAATTGTGACACACCTGCAAAAATGGAAGGGTAAATCTGGATCTGATCTAGCTCAAGATGATGACTTCTTTGACTCTATTATTTCTGGTATATTTTTCTAACTTGTTTGACTCTCACATGAACTTTATAATAAAAATATTTGTTAGAAATATTTATACAGAATTATAAAAAAAAATCTTGACAATTTTATTGATGATAATCTATTTTGTAAATATAAACTGTGCAGCCCCAGTGGATAAGTATTTGAGAATTGTGGTGATAAAGGAAATAAAGGGATCTCAGTATGGGGTGCAGCTTGAGAGCGCTGTTAGGGACCGTTTGGCTGACGAAGATAAATATGAAGAGGAAGAGGAAGCTGCACTCGAACAAGTCGTCGAGTTCTTCCAGTCCAAGTACTTCAAGAAAGACACTGTCCTAACATTCTGCTTTCCAGGGGCAGCTTCTACTGCTGAGGTACTAAATTCTTTTTAAATACCAGTTTTGTCTCAATGAATTTGTTTTTAAATTTCTTGTGGATTGAGTTTTGTTAACATATTTTTTACTGGCCGATGATTTAACAGATTGGATTCTCGAGTGAAGGAAAAGAGGCAAAAATTCAAGTGGAGAATGCAAATGTGGTTGAGATGATGAAGAAATGGTACTTGGGTGGGACCAGGGGTGTGTCGCCTACGACTATTGCTTCCTTGGCCGACACTCTCTCGGCTGAGTTATCTAAATGAATGCATCAGCAGCAGCACTTGTATGCTTTGTTTTTCTTATGCTATTGCCATGCTTTTTTAGAAGCATCGTAAGATCTTTTATGTTTTCAAATAAATCTCAGTCTTACAATAATATCTATGTGCTTGCCTCGCGAAGTATTCGAGTTTGTTTCTGCCCCCAGATCCTTTACACTGTTTGGGTTGTGTAACTCGCAAAATAAAAGAAAATTACTATTCTAGATTGATCATTGAGAACTTTGCTCGGCTGCTCAGAACATCATGCGCATAGCACTGCTGCAGCAGTAGCTGCTGCAGCAGCGGTCGAATTGTAATTGGAGTGAGAAGTAAAGTGTATTTTATGGGCCCAGCCCACTTACTTTAAAGCTCAAAGGCCCAACCCTCATAGCCAATAGTCATACTTGCAAAGACATTTGAAATATCCTATTCTTTTGGAAAGTGAGGCCACTTAGCTTTTAAGAGCATACCAAGTTGTTTAAGCTAGCATTCAAACCTAACAACTGAGCAAGCCACTTGAGAACCAAAAGCAACAAAGAACCTGAATCCTCTGCCCAGCATGCCCCATCGACATGAGCCTTTTTCGCCTTTCTTCTGAGTACGGAATCACCGGACTGCTCTATTGGACTTGAAGGTAACTTCTGCATGGTCATAATGGGTATTTGACATGTAACCTTGTCGTACCATTTATGTACTTTGGGATCCTTTTAAGATTGGTATATAGCCATGGTAGCATCAAACATTATCGTGGGCAAGTTGTTTAGAGGAAAAGCTTGTTACCAAAAGAAGGTGGTCCAATGATGAATAATGCGGTTTTTTCACATTTTTGGTCACAATCATAACATATTTAGTTCCCATTTACTAAGATTCGACAAGGTGCAGACTTGGTGAATGAATGTGTTCTTCTAGATGTGGGGTTTTTAGGGATTTTCTTCAAGTCTGAAGTTCCACCTTAAAATCAATTGGTGTTAACTTTATATGCCATAGACGCGGAGTAACATCGTGGGCCGTTGGGCCTGCACGTGTAAGGACCTAATACCATCTTCAAGTCTGAGGTTCCACCTTAAAATCAATTGGTGTTAAGGAAAATGGCCCATGATCTTTAAATGTCATAGGCAAGATTTGTCAATTTTCAATGTGAGATAATATCTCTAACAGATTTGGTGAATCTGTAGCATCGAGAAAATGAAGAAACTAATGCATATATAATCTCTTATGTTTGAGTAAATGGGTGTTGAATGACCATCCTAATCTTAAAATCTGATCCAATAGTAATCACCGTAAACTGTCATGCGATTTGATGACAGAGACAGTCGCCGAACAATATGTACATGATTGGGATGGGGGAGGGAGAAAAAGAGGCAAAAGAAGGATTTGAGAGATTCTATTCCATGAGCACAACCACCTTATGATTCCTCATCTTCCATATGCCATCAAATCAAACAAAGCTCAAAAAGTAGATACCTAACACATAAATCTTTGCACATTCTTTATATACAAGAATATGACTCGATTTGAAGTTGAATCATGGGTTAATGAACATGGGCAAGTTAGTTGAGAATGGAAACTAACTAGTAAATGTCTAATCTTTTTGTAGCAAGAAGTGGTTGCTCTTCTAGCACTATAATAAGGCTCGTTTATTTAGCGTAAAATAATAACTTACGGAAAATAATTTTCTGTAAAATATTTTTCGGAAAATGAAAATGTTTTTCGAAAAATGAGATAAACATGTTTTCGGCTGTTTGGTAAGGAAAATGTTTTTCGATAAAAACACAATTTGAGATAAGTCGAATGGGGTGGGAAGGCAGGGGTGGTGGTGGTGAGTGGAGTGGGGTGGGGGTTGTTAAAATTAAATTTTAAATGATTAATTTTTTTGACCCGACGGGATATGGGGGGCAGGGGTGGTGGTGGTGAGTGGAGTAGAGTGTGGAGTTGTTAAAAATAAATTTTAAATGATTAATTTTTTTTTTTGACCCGAGGGAGGGGGGGCAGGGGGTGGGGGTGGTTTGGTGGTGGTGAGTGGGGTGGGGGGCAGTGGGTCGTGGTGGTGAGCGGGGTGGGGCGGGGGCGGGGGGTGGGGTGAGGGTGTTACCATTTTTCGGAAATGTTTTACTTAGAAAAAATTCGTAAGTCATTTTACGGCGAAAAGGGGAAAAAAAGTTTTCCGTAAAAAGATTCAAGTAAAAATCATTTTAGTGTTTTTTTTTTAAAGAGGAGCTAAACATGCTCTCATATTTCCCCAAATGTGACTCGAACTCGAGATCTAAGCTCTCAAGTGAGAAATATCTACTAATAAGCTACAACCTTCTTGTCATCAGAATTCATTTTAGTGAAAAAAGCATCAAAATGATTATAACAATTAGGTTAGTGCTTATAATAAATATAAGTTGATTTGATTCATAATTAGAAGAAGAAATAATTGAAATGAAAAGAGAGGATCTTAATGAGTGGTGTTTGTGGATGTAATGGGGAACTTGGGCAGGCAATGACTAGGGTAGTCTTGCCCTTAATCATGGAATTATAACTTTATATAGGACTTGATGCAAAGTTGGAAGAATTAAAGCAAAAGCTATTGGGAGATTCCTATGTTTATACTAAGCTATAATCTAGACTCTCAATACAAGGGTGCGTGGCTAACACAGTCTACCACTAAATCTTGTACTCTCTAAATAAATATCACATTTTTGACTTGTCAACGTTTAAAAAAATTGTACTCCCTCCGTCCCAGCTCAATTGAGCTACGGGGTAATTTCACGATTCTTAAGAAAAATGAATAAAATAGATAGAAATTAGAGAAGAGAGAATGTAAAAGTTAAATGTGAAATAGAAAATAGTAGTTAATAATTGTTTTTTTTTTTAAAATGAGTGGCAGATTAGAGTAGATATAATGTAAAAGTTAAAAATATTTAATAAGAAAGAGAATGAGTGGGAGGAATAGTAAGTTAATGATGGGTTTTTTTTGTAAATATATTAAAATTATAAGGGTATAATGAATGATTTTTTTGTAAATATATAAACATTATGAGGGTATAAATGTCCAAAACACTGTTTACTTCTTTATATTTATGGAATGACTCAATTGAAGTGGGACGTTCCAAAAAGAAAAGTGGCTCAATTGAGCTGGGACGGAATGAGTAGTGATTTGCTTGTAAAAAAATTACTCTTAAACTATTTCCAAATTTAAAAATACAATATTTATTTTAAAATGAATCAAAATGAAAAGTATAGACAACAAATACATGGGTGATTCTATAGTATAAATCACACCATCATGGGTGAACAGTACTATAAACAGTACCAAATGTTAAATTTTCCATTTTGTCCTTACTAAGTTGTCCTTTTCCCATTTTGTCCTTAAAATTTTTTTTTTTAAAATTAAAAAAAAACACGTGTCCTCGAACACTGGCTTTTACTAGAGAGCACTGAGAATTTAAACAAAGTGAGACATAAGTAGAATTGGTCTTTGTATTATTCTACTCCTATCCCATAATTGTACATGGGAGTTTTCTTGCCCTTTAAATACATAGCTCACACATTTATTCTGCTGAGTCCGGACTCCTTCGGACATCGAACAATTTAAATTTTAAACAACGAGACAAGACTATTTCAAAGTCATAATGACCTTACTAATGCAATACCATAATAACAAGGGCACGAAAGAGCAATTGCAAGAACATCAAAATAAGGCTATTAAAAGAACACAACGACAAGGGCATGGTAAGCCAAGCATGTTAACGTTAAGACAAAGTCGTGGCAATGCAACAACAACAAGCTATGTTAGGTTATAATGACATAGCCAATGCAAGACAATTACGACGTACACGAAAAGACCATGGCAAGGCTATCAAGACTAGATTATTAAAAGGCCACAACGACAAGGACATGACAAGGCCATTAAGAGAAGCTATAAAAAGGCAACAAAGACAAGGCTATAGCAAAGACACCCATGATAACATTATTACAAGGTCATGACAAAGCATCTACGATAAGGCCATGTAACGGTCAGTTTAAATACATAGTTGTTTTTAATGTGTAAACTTCAACATAGTCCACTATCGACTTAGACCATCTCCAGCACCGCGTCAAATACCGACGTCATCGCCAAATTGGCATAAAATGAAGCTCCAGCAACGACGCCATCTTTCACGCCATTTTAGCGTTGCCCCTTATTTGCGCCAAATTTGGCGCACCAAAATCCTTTGCGCCATCCTAATTCTTTTTTTTTTTTAATTACCAACGAAATCTGAAATTAGAAGGGGAAGGGGAAGGAGAAGGAGATTACCTTGGCGGTGGCGGTGGCGGTGGCGTTGGCTATGGCAGCGGCGGAGAAGCAATGGATTCGCCGTCTCTCTCTCTTTTTCTCTGTTTCTCTCTCTTGCCGTGGATATTGATCTGTTTCTCTCTCTTGCTAGGATAATTGATGAGGAAAAGAAAGTGGTGTTTATCATTTATATTTTAGAATTTGTATCATTAATTTTTTAAATAAAATTACAAAATTTTGAAAATATGTTAAAATATTGAAAATGAAATAAAAAACAAGAATTAATTGCATAAACTCACTTGAAATACAAATTTAAAATAAAAACACAAATAAAAATACATTCAAAGTGAAAATACAAATTTAAACTACAAATACAAATAAAAATACATTAAAAGTGAAAATACAAATTTAAACTACAAATACAAATAAAAATACATTAAAAGCGGAAAAGATTCTTATTTGGTGAATGAAAATACTCGATTTCGACGTTTTCTCGAGCGACACAAACAAATCAAGGATCAAAAAGCTCACTTTGAACTTAGAGATGCCTTGATTGAACATTTATGGGATGAATATGTGAATGCAGAGAATTAAATGTTCATTTATTATTGTCATGTAACTTAATTTTCTGTTGAAATTGTATTTTTAAGCATTTTGTTTTAATTATCTATTTTAATGTTTCTTTTAATAAATTTTTATTTTTATCTTCAATTTATTTATTTATAGTTATTAATTGTCTAATTTAAATTTTATGGCATACTATTTAATATAATGTAATTTGAATAATATTAAATAAGATTAATGAAAAAATCTTTTAATTAAATGAAATAACAAGCATATACTGAAAAGATTCTTATTTGGTGCAAAATTTGAAATAAGCTGCTGGAGATGGTGTGAAATATTTGATGCTGAAATTGCATCAATTTGATGTTTTGAAGTAAAATTTGAAGTAAACTGCTGGAGATGGTCTTAGTACAACCCATATTTATACTTGGGCCTCTCTATATGCTTCTTACCCAATCTCTAATTCTAAGAGTCAAAAGAGTATGAAAATGTTAGCCCTTCTTCAACATTTGGCGACATATTGCACATTTGAAGCACAATCCTCAATAAATTGTTGGCAGCAGAACTAAAACATGTACTCCAACTATCTATAATTATACATAAACAAACTGAAAATCTCTCCAACAAAAAAAAAAAGAACATCTATTTCCTTAAAAAGTATCCAAAAGTTATAATCAACTCACGGAATTGCGGTCTATAGGTAGTCGGACTGGACTATACAGAAGTCCGAAGTCCGCCACACAGACGGTGAGATTTCATCTTTCACGCTAGGATGTTCCTTGTTGGTGGAAGTGGGGGTTAAAAAGACGACAGTACCTTTTATGAAGTAATCTGCCGGATGAAAATGGACAATCCGTTCCATCCATGTGCACGGCCCTAGATCCATCAACCCACATCTTCAGAAGATCCAGGGGCATCAGCATGTCCGCCCGAACCAGTTCCGTGCTGCCTCGTCCCCTCAATTCCAAACTCTTCGTCGGCCGCTCGTGGCGGCTCAACCAACGATTGTCTGCAAGTCGGGCACGAAGAATGTGAAGCCAACCAAATATCAATGCATCTAACATGAAACCCATGGTTACATTTAGGCAAAACCCGAACTTTCTCCCCATCCATAAACTCTCCAAGACAAATCGGACATTCGGTGGCCGTCGCCGGAATCCCAATTCCCTCTCCGTACACTGCCACCGGAATCTGCCTCAACGCGCTCTTTTTCAACCCCGTGGCGGCTAAACGGGCCGCAGCCTCGTCTGCAGTCTCGAATGCTAGTCTACGGCTACATCGTAAAGCGCAACGTACGATTGAGTTGAGTCCAAGTGCGCATATTAGTGCACAAAGTAAGGCTGCTAGTATGATCACCATGTTAGTATCGAAATTGGCTTCGTTGGAGTACGAGCCATGTCTGCCGCCGTGGCTTGGTGGTGGAGGGGTGGTATTGGGGTCTGTGTTGAGGAGGAGCCGGTGTGGACGCTGATAAAGAATCATCATTTCTTGAAAAATTAACAAAAATCCCAATCCGAAAACAGAGGAATTTGCAAAGATTTAACCCTTTGGAGTTGAGTGATGGATTATGCGAATTGGCTAGAGATTTCTTTCCTTCATCGCTATTCGAACGGAAATCGAACGACAAATGAGACTGAAAGTAGAGGAATCATTGCAGTTTCTTCTCAAGACTCTGTTTTTCTAATGGCTATTCTTCATGTATTTGATGCTTCACTAGCCAAACACACACACTGATACACACACAAAACTTGGTGGGGGGGGGGGGGTAGAGAGATTGTGGGATTTCTCCCAATTGGTTGTGGTTGATCTTGGTTGGAGCCAAAGCAGTTTATTGGCAGTGATTTACAAGATTCCAAATAGACAAAGACATCAAGAAAAGCATCTATTGGTCACTCCAAAAAGCAAGGGAGTGGTGAAAAATACCTGAAATTTTTTGGACTTGAACAAGCAAGATTAGGCTTTGGCAAAGAAAAAAAAAAACATAAAAATAATAAAATTGAATCTTACTTCCTTAAAAGTAGACAAAATAAGCTAAAGGATGGCAAAGGGGGGGAATCATCTTTCTTCTCCGAGGAGATCATTTTCTTGAAGCAGGATTGATATTAGTAGTGTGGAACGCTAGAGGGTAGGGAGAGAAAATAAGATTAGGGTTTTTGTATTTGAGTTGGGTTGGGAGGTTTATTAAGAGATTTGAACATAATGGAAAGAGAAAATATGTTGGATGTCATTTATCATTAACCAGTACTAACTCCCGCGTGTGTCAAGGAGCGTAGTGACGCCTACACACTCATAAAATTTATTTTCGAAAAAATCTCCTTAGGGGCCCTCTACCCAGAGTTTTTTTTTTTGGTTAAATAAATTTATTTTCTAAATCTCAAATAAATAATTATTCACATATTCAAATTTTCTAGACGAGTTGTTCTTGTGAAAGCCCAGTTAAAGATAAAGCTATCCTAGAACCTGTTTTGCGAAAGTGTCTTTTTTAGTACAATAAAGTGTCTGGTGCAAATATAAACAAAGTGGCTGGTCTATTATGACACCAATAGACACATTTAAATCGGTTGTAATGTTAAATAATGCGGTGATATTGTTGAAAAATAGTGTCTGTTGTAGTGTTAAAAAGTGCCTGTTGTAGTATTGAAAAGTGTCTCTTGTATTATTGAAAAATGTCTGTTGTAATATTGAAAAGTGTCAAGTGAATTAAAAAATACATGCCTGTTGTAGTGTCAAAAAGTGCCTTTTGTAGTATTAAAAACTGCCTTCTACAGTATCAAAAAATGTCTGGTGAATTTTTGTAAGTTTCAAGTGAGATCAAAAATACATGCCTGGTGATATTGTTGAAAAATAATTAATACATTTGTAGTGTTAAAAAGTGTCTGTTGTAGTATTGAAAAGTGCCTCTTGTAGTATTGAAAAATGTTTGTTGTAATATTGAAAAGTGTCAAAGTGAATTAAAAAACGCCAGGTGAGTTTCAATTATTTACAATGTTAAAATGTGCATGTTGTTGTGTAGAAAACTGGCTCTTATAAGTTTCAATTATTTACAAAAATGCCACCGCACATTTTGAGAAGTTCTATTTATTTATAAAAATGTCACCGCGCCTATTTAAAAACACGTTCTACGCTCAGACGAGCGTAGAACACGTTTTACAAGAGATTTTCACTTTCCAGACACCCCTAAGCTCCCCCTCTTCTCCCTCCCCTCAACTTCATTTATCACATATCTCTCTCTAAAAATCACATACATAAAGACACACACACTCAAACTTTTCTCTCTCTAACCATCTCCGGCGAAGTCAGTAAATCTCCGACGACGGCGAAGGCAGTGGATCTCCGGTGACGGCGAAGCACTCCTCTCTTCCCTTCGTCTCTCTCACACAAGTCACCTTCCTCTGTCAACGAATCTCAGATCTGTTTAGGGTTTAGCGCCTTTCTTAGATCTGTTCAGCGCCGAGGAATTTGAATTTCCATTCGTCTCTCTCAAATCTGTTCAGGGCCTCTTCAAATGTAGAAAGGTGAGGGAGGGGATTTGAATTTCCATAAACCTCCTGATGCTTTTGAAGGATTTATAGTCATTGTCGTCTGCAGTGTCCAAGTGAAAATTAAAATTTACACAATATTCTGAAAAGAAAATCACAACTAACTAAAATATATAGTCATCGATACCAGAGATAATTTAAAAAATTAATGCCCGAATAATGTATTGTGAACTTTAAAAACAGAGCAAATGGGTTGATGAAAGCAGGAGGTCAACATAATAACTTTTTTTAGTTGAAGTAATATTCCCTCCCAAATTTCAATTAAAATGGTGGTAGTATTTGACATCCTTATTTCTTCTTTCTTCCTTGCTTTTCCAAATCAATTTTCATCCTATATTCACACAAGTAGTATTAAAGCCGGTGTTCGTTCACGATCTAAATTATAAGAGATGACGTAGTTTTATAAGTGAATTATAAGTCAATTATAATAAACGAATTAGTTATAATAGGCAAGTTGATATTTTAATTCAGATATAAAAGTTGTAATGTATTCAAATATAAGAGTTTTAATGTGTATATTATAAGATTTATTTGTTGTTATTATTGAAAATTTTGATTTTTTTTGTTGAAAAAATTATCTTATAAGCCAATTATAATAGACAAATAAGTCTTATAAGTTACTTATATAAGTTGTAATGTGTAAATTATGATATCAATTAGTTATTATTGAAATTTTTTGTTGAAATAATTGTCTAATAACTGAATTATAAGAGATTAAGTAGTCTTATAAGTCAGTTGTAAGACAATTATAAGAGACGAATTAGTTATAAAAGACAAATTGCTCTTATAATTCAGCTATAAGAGTTTTAATTTGTAAATTATGAGATTAATTCGTTGTTATTATTGAAATTTTTGATTTTTTTTTTGTTGTAAAAATTGTCTTATAAGTCAGTTATAAGAGACAAATAAGTCTTATAAGTTAATTATAAAAGATGAATTAGTCTTATAAGTTAGTTATAAAATAGAGAGGGGTGTTTATGAAATTTTAGATCTAATGTGTCCTAAATTATGTTTAAATCTCGCCAGATGTGCATTAGAGTAAGTGGGCCTTTATTTTCCCCTTCTTTAATTGAAATTGTCGTGATAGTAAAAAAAATATCATGTCAAAAAAGTTATTTAAACAAAAAGTAAAAAAAAATCATAACAATAAATAATAAAAAATAAAATCCAAACTCTATTGCTATTAATGGTTATTAGATTGATAAGTAAATAGTAATAATAAAAAAATCATGTAGTAAATAAAAGGGTGTGTGTGAGTTAAGTTAAAAGAAAGGTTTGGAAGGAAAAGACCGGGAGTAATAAAATTGGGAATGGAAAGGTATAATATTTGGGTTGATAAAGGCCATCACATCAGTTTTTTAGATTTAATATCAGCCCTTTTTTATTTCAACGGTTTCAAACGGTTAAATCGGATGTTTATTGTACTATAGATGTTGAGGATGTGACATACTTCCTCTGTAGGGGAATATAGGGTCTTGATCTTGATACTAAGGCCGGATATGTGATTGAATCGTGTATAATCCACTTTCCGAATAAAGTATTTCGACCCTTAATGCCTGGGTTACACAAAATCTTTATTGGGATAAGACAATCACGCAATTTATTTCTAGGCAAAGAGAACAAATCAAAACTTTGAGAATTGTTTTGCTTTCGTTATATTGTTGTAATTCACTCTTGTGTTTTTCATGTATGTACAACTGAGATCAATCCCTGTATATATACAGATGGAGAGGTATGAGTTAAAAGGTATAACCAAAAGACATGATTTTAGCCAAGAGATGTGACTATTCAGTTTGAGGCACTGTTCAGAACCGCTCGGCCGAGTCGAGGACTCGCTCGCCGAGCACACATGTCTAATGAGATTACGCAGCCGCACGGCCGTGTCTTATGAACCGCACGGCCGTGTTGTTCATATCGCTCGGCCGAGCAAGGCACGTGCCTCGGCCGAGCAAGACACTCGAAACTTGGCCAATCTGCTAAGCTCTGCTCGGCCGAGTCAAGGACTCTGCTCGGCCGAGCACATCAAAAAATGTGCTTTACCCTTTAACTTTTACTTCTTTATTGAGGTTGACTTCGTTTTAGCTCAAACGAGTGTGTACTCCACACTTTCCCTTACTCGTATCCAGGAGTCTAATACGAATCACATTGATCTCTTAGTAAATCACCATTACAATAAAATAAGTTGAGTTATACTAAAATCACCACCAAATCCCCTCCATTTTCGTGTAATCCTTTGATTTACTAAACTTTATAAATACCGAAACAAACGAATGCATAAATGAAAATGTCTTGCGATTGAATTTTCATCTTAGTATAATACACATTTCAAATACTCGAGAATCGGGGTGTCCTAACGATTGAACCCGTCAACTCATATGAATACTGAAGATACTATACACATAAGTTCAGTACAATTCTCTTTGTTTAATCTTGACACTTTTACAAGCCATGTGTCCATATCCATTAGTGAACATATAGGAAGCCAAGTCCTAGCTTCTTGAAGCGGCAAAACTTCATGTCCACATAGGTAGTTCCTTTAATCTTGCACTGCATTTGCAATTTTTCAAAGGAACTATTAAGAAGATATTCTTCAACCTAACCTTTACTTGCGTGTCCGAACACATTACCTTGGGAAAGATAATAACATGTGTTCCAATCTCCAACTGCGAGCTTTCCACATTGAATTCAAGCTTCTAACGTTGTATTAGAAGGGAATTGGGTATCTCACAATTAGAGGATTAAATGGACTTTAATCCCATTCCCATTGCAGACTTATTTACCAAGTCTACGGCTAACCCCTTCGTCAAGTGGTCGGCCAAATTTTGTTGCGATCGAACAAATTCAACCGATATCACACCATTCATGATTAACTCCCGAATCATACTATGTCGACACCCAAGTGTCTAGACTTGCCATTATAAATCCGACTATAGGCCCTAGCCAAGGTGGCAAAGACTATCACAATGGATAGACATTGGTGATATCGGTTTTGGCCATAATGGAATCTCATATATCAAGTTCGAAGCCACTCCGCTTCTTTTCCGCGGCTGACCAATGCTACAAACTCGTATTCCATTGTAGAATGTGTAATACATGTCTGCTTTTTGGAAGCCCAAGAAATGGCACCTCCTCCAAGCAAGAACACCCAACCACTAGTAGAAGATGAATCTTCTTGGTTGATCCAACTAGCATCTGTGTAACCTTCTAATATAGAAGGATGTCCACTATAACACAAACCATAGTCCATAGTACCTTTTAAGTACTTGAACACCCTTGTTATAGCATGCCAATGCTGTCTACTAGGATTACTAGTGAACCTACTCAATCTTCCAACCGCATAAGCAATATCAGGTCGAGTGCCGTCATAGCATACATCAAACCGCCTATGGCTTTTGAGTATTCAAGTGTGACACAGGTTTACCAAGATTTGATACAAGTTTCTCAGTAGGATCCATGGGAGTACTAACTTTGGAACAATTATCACAATTAAACCTCTTGAGAATTTTCTCAATATAATGAGATTGTGATATTGCAATTCCCTTGTTCATCCGTTTAATCTTTATACCAAGAATTACATCGGCTTCTCCCATGTCCTTCATCGAAAACTTTGATGACAAAAACTTTTTAGTTTTATCAACTACATTTTGGTACGTGCCAAAAATTAACATGTCATCTACATATAGGCAGATGATTACACCTTTACCGGATTCATCAAATCTGCTATATACACATTTGTCGGATTGATTTAATACAAAACCATTCGACAAAACAACCTCATCAAACTTTTGATGCCACTGTTTAGGTGCTTGCTTTAGCCCATACAATGACTTAATTAACTTACATACCTTATGCTCATTACCTGGCATAACAAATCCTTCAGGTTGTTTCATATACACTTCTTCTTCCAAATCACCATTTAAGAATCTTTGTTTTTGACATCCATTTGATGGATCAATAGATTACGAATAGTTTGCCAAAGCTATCAGAAATCTAATAGTAGTGATACGAGCAACCGGTGCATAGGTATCGAAGTAATCGATCCCTTCCTTTTGTCTAAAGCCTTGGATTACCAATCGAGCTTTAAACTTGTCAATAGTTCCATCGACTTTCATCTTCTTTTTGAAGATCCATTTGCACCCCAAAGGTTTACGGCTGGTGGTAAATCGAGACAAGACCCATGTATTATTTTCCACAATAGAACCAATCTCATCATCGATGGCTTCTTTCCAAAACCAGGCGTCTCGAGATTTTATTGCTTCATCATAGGTTCTTGGATCCTCCTCTATACTATAACAGTAAGAGTATTGAGATTCAAATTGATCTCTTGATCCCATAACTAAATATAGTTGAAAATCAGAACCATATGATTTAGCTTTCCTTACTCTTGTACTCTTACGAGGTTCGGGTGTCTCACTTGGTACATCAATTGAATGATCATCCATTTGAGATTCGGCCAGAGCATTGGTATAATATCCTTGGGTCTAGGTATAGAAGAGAAACGATTCTCGTCAAAGATTGCATCTCTTGATTCTATAATTGTGTTTATAGAAATGAATTCATTAGGTTCTATAACATAAAACCTATATGCCTTGGAATACTCAGCATATCCAACAAAGATGCAATCAACACCTTTTTCTCCCAACTTTTTCCTTTTAGGGTTCGGAAGTCTAACCACGGCCCTACATCCCCAAACTCGCAAAAATGTCAAGTTTGGTCTTTTCTTATACCAAAGCTCATATGGGGTAATCTTGTTCTTTTTATTAGGAACTCTATTCAATAGATGACAAGCCGTTAACATGGCTTCACCCCAAAACCCGTCACTCGAAGCGAGTAAGACAACATGGCGTTAACCATTTCTTCAAGAGTTCTATTCTTCCTTTCGGCCACACCATTTTGTTGTGGTACATAAGGAGCCGTAGTCTCATGAATTATCCTACGGATTGGAAATATTTAGGATCATAATATTCACCACCTCTATCCGTACGTAAGGTTTTAATCGAAGCCATTAAGTTGAAGTTCAACTTCGGTTTTATAAATTTTAAATTTATCTAGGGCTTCATCTTTTGCATGCGGCAAATAAATATAGCAAAACCTAGAGGCATCATCTATAAAAGTGACAATATACTTTTTATTGCCTAAAGATGGAGTTGCATGAAAATCACATAAATCACTATGTATCAATTCAAGTTTTACTGTAATTCCTTGTAACACTTTTAAAAGGTTTCCTAGTGATTTTTGTTAACATGCAAGTATTACACCTTTCCGTATTATTATCAATAACAGGAATCAAACCATCTTTGGACATTTCAAGCATTCTTTTATAGTGCACATGTCCTAACCGAGCATGCCATAATGAGGAATTAACAACAACGAGAGGAAGTCATATAAACGTAACTAGAGTTAACAGGAATTTTATTCAAATTCAACATAAACATCCCATTGTTATAATAACCAAATCCTACAAATACACCCGACTTCGATAAGATATACTTATCGGATTCATAAACTTGTTTATAACCACACTTGTTCAAGACAGGACTGTAAATTAAATTCTTACGAAGTTTAGGTACATATAAAACATTAAACAAAGAAATCGTTTTTCCCGAACTAAATTCCAATACCACACTTCCTCTTCCTTGAATAGGAGCGGAATGGTCATCACCCATGTAAAGGACAGATCCGTCTTCCATTGGTTCGTATGTCTTAAACCAACAACGATCTTTACAAACATGAGTTGTGGCACCGGAATCAATCCACCACGCAATAGCATCATCCACGCACATAAAATGCCTCGAAATTAGTGAAACGAGAATTTTTAATAAATCTGTTCCAACTATGTATTAAAATCGACCTTGGTTTTGAGAATGGTCCTTAGACCCCTTTCCCGAACCACTTGTGCTTGGCTTGTAGTTCTTGTTGTTTCCAACACGACAATCCTTCTTCAAGTGACCAGATTTGCCACACTTCCAACAAGCCAATTTAGGCTTCTTGTTGGGACCAGAACCATTGTCATTGAAACTACGTTTCTTTCCTTTGTTTTTATTATTTTCACCCTCATCAATCATATTGACCGAGGGTCCAGCAACTTCTTTTCCTTTGCCTTTGTCATCCTCTTGCGCCCTAAGAGATTCCTCTATGCGCAAGTGACTACCAAGTTGAACCAAAGACAGATCGTCTTTACCATGTTTCAAAGTGTGTTTGAAATCCTTCCAGGAGGGAGGCAACTTATCAATCACACTTGAAGCGGAGATATTGACTCATCCATCTTCAACCCGTGTTGTGTATATTGTCCAAGGATTCTAAGGAGTTCATTGAATTGTTCCATGACAGGTCTAGCATCGACCATCTTGTAATTGTTAAAATTACTCACAAGGAACTTCTTACTAGAAGCATCCTCTGCCATGTACTTGGATTCAAGAGAATCCCATAACTCTTTAGCAGACTCCTCATTTTGATAAATGTCAAATAAAGGATCAGACATACCGTTCAATATGTGTCCTCTGCAGATGTAGTCATCGTTCTCCCACTTCGATTTACGTCTGACGGCTTCCAAGTTATCCTCTTCAAGCAATTCTGGAATTGGAGTAGATAGAACATACACCACCTTTAATGTTGTCAAAAGGAAGTGCATCTTCTTTTTCCAACGTCTGAAATCTTGCCCTTCAAACTTGTCTAGCTTTCCAAACTTTGTTGTCATCTCCTTCACAGTAGCCATGAGTATCACCAAATACTTTATTCCTTTGTAGGGGAATATAGGGTCTTGATCTTGATACTAAGGCCGGATATGTGATTGAATCGTGTATAATCCACTTTCCGAATAAAGTATTTCGACCCTTAATGCCTGGGTTACACAAAATCTTTATTGGGATAAGACAATCACGCAATTTATTTCTAGGCAAAGAGAACAAATCAAAACTTTAAGAATTGTTTTGCTTTCGTTATATTGTTGTAATTCACTCTTGTGTTTTTCATGTATGTACAACTGAGATCAATCCCTGTATATATACAGATGGAGAGGTATGAGTTAAAAGGTATAACCAAAAGACATGATTTTAGCCAAGAGATGTGACTATTCAGTTTGAACTGGCACCTGTTCAGGAACTGCTCGGCCGAGTCAAGGGACTCGCTCGGCCGAGCACACATGTCTAATGAGATTCGCGAGCCGCACGGCCGTGTCTTATGACTGCACGGCCGTGTTGTTCATCTTGCTCGGCCGAGCAAGGCACATGCCTCGGCCGAGCAAGACACTCCGAAACTTGGCCAATCTCGCTAAGCTCGCTCGGCCGAGCACATCAGCAAAATGTGCTACCCTTTAACTTTTACTTCTTTATTGAGGTTGACTTCGTTTTAGCTCAAACGAGTGTGTACTCCACACTTTCCCTTACTCGTATCCGAGTCTAATACGAATCACATTGATCTCTTAGTAAATCACCATTACAATAAAATAAGTTGAGTGATACTAAAATCACCAACACCCTCCGTCCCATATAAGATTTCACAATGAATTTTGCACGGAAATTAAGAACATGTGTAACTAGTGTAAGACCATTCGCAGGGGTGATTTAATTTATCAGCTTCTCTCTCTTTCACATCAGCTCCACATCATCAATTATCACTAATCACAACTTCACACCATTTTATCCACAGTGGTGAATTAAGTAATCAATTTCTCTTTCAAATTTTTACTATATCCCACTGGAGATGGGCAAACGGGTTGCCCGACCCGTTTGACAAAAACCCGCGGGAGAAACGGATTTAAACCCGTTTGTCCCTCTCACTAAACGGGGCTAAACCCGGCCCGGCTCGTCCCAAAAATACCCTCTAAGCTCGCCCGTTTGGCCCGTATCTAAAGATACACGGGTTTTCAGTTTTTTTTTTTAAATCAGAAAAACTTGGAAAAAATAAAAATAAAATAAAAAATAATTTTTTATTTAATAAGTTATTTTAAAAAAAATATAAAATCACTTATATATATAATAAAATTAGTTATTTTATATATATTACAAAACAATAGTAAGGGTGGAAATGGTTTGGTTCAAACCGCGGTTTGGAGTCGAACCGAGCCAAACCGTGTGATTTGGTTCGGTTTTAGACATAAGTGGTTTAGCTCGATTTGAAAAATTAACAAACCATGTGGTTCAGCTTAGCTTGGGGTTTGGCACTTCTAAATCGAATCGAGCCAAACCGAGCCGAACCGTTTAAGACCGAACCACGGTTTAAAATCGTGAAACCGAGCCTTGCAAGGAACCGCAATTCCGACCATCCATTCAAAATTTTAGTTAATCTCATTCTTTAATTCTTAAAAACCCTAAATAACACATTAACAAAACATGTTCAGTCAGCGCCTCTCTTTGAACTTTTAATATTCCCAAATCGTTTCTCTCTACCCGTTTTCTCTCTGTCAGTTTCTCTCATCAAAGACGAGGAGCACTACTCTCTTAAATCGACGAGGAACACCGCTCTCTTCAATCAACGAGCATCACATTAACAAACCTTATTCCCTGTTTCCAGAAACATCTTACCTTTATACAGCTTCTTGTTTACTTGAATATCACATAAATTGACCAAAAAAATATCAGAATTGGATTGAATTTGTGAGCATCGTCTTCAAAAGGTTCGTTTCTTTGCCTTATTCTGTGCCAATTTCTTTGTTTTCTTGAGTTTAAACGCTTGAATTGAAATGGGTATTGTTATGTTTTGAATAATTCATGTGTTTTGATTGATTAGCGTGCTCTATTTTGTTGTGGGTATTTGAAATGTTTTAATTGATATTTGTTCATTTATCTGTGATTTGTTTGTTTTAAATTGACTATTTGCTGATTTGAATTTTTATTGTTTGCTTATTTCAATTTAAGGTTTTGTCAAGATCTGAATTTTAGGGTTTGTGGAAAATGATGATTTTGAGTATGGGTTCTAAATATTTTATATTCATTAGTCATAAAATGGTTAACAAAAAAAGATTATGGTTTGAAATGCGGTTTGGGCCAGTGGTCCGAACCGCAAAATCAAACGCAAATCAAGCCGCGGTTTTAGGCAGAACCAACCAGAACCATAGCGGTTTGGTTTAGCTGGTACGAATTTTTTATGGTTTAGCTCGGTTTGAAATTTCTCCAAACCGATACTAGCGGTTTGACTTCTAAATTTGTCTAAATCGAGCTAAATCGAACCATTTGCACCCCCAAACAATAGTTTATACGGTATCAACAAGTAAAAATTATTTAAACTAAATTATTTTCTAAAAGGTATAAATTATACCTTTTGAAAAACAATTTAGTTTAAATAATTTTTATTTGTTGATAAATAATTATTATCATTATTCATATTATTTTATTATTTTTAATTATACATGATAATAATTTATATCTTTTTATTATAATAATTTTAATTGCTAATTAAATAAGTTTATTAATATAATTATTATTTAATAGTCTTTTTAAATATTGATAAGTTAATAACATATTATTATAGAATATATATAACATGAAATTATCTATAAAGACAATTGAAATTAAAAAATTATGTAACATAATTCTCTTTTTCTTTGTTGCAACACATGGAGGGAGAGCGAACTAAACTCTCCATGTTCTATTCATTCAACATGGCAAGTGGGTTCAAGTCAAATGGCGAGAGATTTCTCTTTTTCACAAGCCTTTCAAGGCTTTAGCCAAACCAAAATGAGAAGGGGTCATCCAATCCTTTTGTTGAAGTCACCATTGTGGTAGGGCTTCATTGCCACCTAAGTCAAGCCTCCTTCAAAAAAAGGCATTATTGTGGATACTCTAAGTTTTGTGAGTATAAAAAGTGAGGTAAGTGGAAAATGTGCATTAGAAAATAGTAATTTGATTGGTGTTGTTAGTTTAAAAGTAAAATATGAAATAGAATGAGTGAGAGGAATTGTAAATATTTTTTTTCATTTTAGGAAAGTAAAATCTTATATGAGACGATAAAAATGGCAAAAATGAAATTTTACGCGAAACGGGAGGGAGTATATACAAAAAACAAATGAACTTTATAAAACAAGTAGGGGCAAAAAGGTTTGCTTGAGGAATTTTGATTATGGTATCTAATCCCACCTGATTAAAATTAGGGCAACAAAATTTCAAAATGCTTTGATTCCAAGTGCAAAATATTTCTCCCAATTTCTTACCGATAAGGAACCGCTACTCCCACTTTTTGTTGTTTAAAGGGGAAAAAGAAGTCACGATCTTTATGTTTGTTTATTGATTAACAGTTGTGATTAATTATATTCGTTATGATTCCATCTGAACCTAATAAAATTTTGGAGTATTTATCAAAAACTTCATTAAAAATAAAAAGATGCTAGTTATAAAATTAAAAAAAAACACGCAAGTTATAATTTTACAAAAACAATTTTTTTATCTGTTAAAATAACTTATAACTGCATTTATCAGTTATAAATGTATTTATCAAGTGTTTAAACAAAATATCAAGCACAAAAAACTTTTAAAAAATTAATAAATGTATTTATTAACAAAAAAAATACTCCCTCCGTCTCACCTCAAGGTTCAACCTTGAGGTGGACACGGTTTTTAAGAAATGTAATTAAAATAAGTAGAAAATTTGAGGAGAGAGAATGTAAAAGTTAAATGTGTGGTAGAGAATAGGAGAGAGAATATAAAAGTTAAAAATGTTTAATAGGAGAGAGAATGAGTGGGAGGAATAGTAAATTAATATATGGAATGTGTGGTAGAGAATAGGAGAGAGAATGGTTTTTTTGTAAATATATGAAGATGATAAGGATATAAATATATGGAAAACTTTTCATTTAAGGAAGGAACTCGAAATTTGGACGGCAAAGGTTGAACGCGAGAGTGGGACGAAGGGAGTATTATTTATCAGTTATAATAATCGATAATGATCTGACTCAACCGCCATCCTTAGGCTTTGTACAATGGGGGATGAAACTCATTTCATCCCAGTAGAAATGTTGCAATGGAAGGGTTGAAATGAGTGGGCTGAAATGGCCGGATGAAAACTTTCATCCAACTGAAAGTTTTTATTATTTTTTTTTATCCAACACGTGTCAGCGGTTAATTGGTCCGTTGGATTTTTGAAAAAAAAAATTTATCCCAAATTTTTGTGCTGAATTATCACCTAGTAAATTAATTTTTTTTTTTACCAAAATTCATATTTTTTTCCCCTACAAATTGATATAAGTTTCATTTGATTTGGACAAAAAAAAAACACTCATTTCTCAATTATCCTTCTTCATTTTAGCCTTTATTTAAAAAAAAATCATTATTTTTTTCCTATAAATTGATGCAATATTTTTTTAATTAAGTGTGAAATATTTTTTTAATTATAAATAATAATAAATATTATTATTATTTTACTAATCATAAAAATAGAGAATATAAATAAAATAAAAGTGGTGGGGCATAAAATGATGAGTTGGAGGGAGTTGAAATTTAATTTAAGTTAGCCATTGTAGGGGGTAAATGAAATGGGTAGATGAAATATTAGATGAATGAGAAAAAATGTAAAAAATGTTAGATAAAATGGGAGAGTGGGAAGAAACTGTTGTTGATAGTCTTAGCTCGACCGCCATCCTTAGACTAGCCACAATGGATGTATGAAATGGGGATGAAATCCCATTTCATACAGCTAAGCCATTGCAATGGAGGGATTAAACTTGGTTGAATGGGTTGGCTAAATTAAAAGTTTCATCCGGATTGAAACTTTTTTTTTTTTTTTAATCCGCCAAGTGTCAGTGTCTCATTGGTTCGAATTGGGCGAGTGCGCCACACCGCCCGGGATGGCGCGTGTGGCGTTCGCCTTTGCCCTTTTTTTTGTTTTTCTTGAATTTCCACGTGTAAGCCTCCCATTGGTCCGTACTTTATCATTTTTTCACCCAATTATTTAAGCTCAATTATCTCATAATAAATGATTTAAAAATAAAAAGAAAAATTCACCAAAATTCATCATTTTTTTCCCTACAAATTGATATAAGTTTCATTTGATTCGGACACAAAAAAAAAAAACACTTATTTTTCAATTTGAACTGAATTATCACCTAGTAAATTAATTTTTTTTAATTTTTTTTCACCAAAATTCATCATTTTTTTTCCCTACAAATTGATATAAGTTTCATTTGATTTGAAAAAAAAAAACACTCAAAGTGGTGGGGTATAGAATGATGAATTGAAGTGAGTTGAAATTTAATTTAAGTTAGTTATTGTAGGGAGATAGATGAAATGGGTAGATGAAATATTAGGTGAATGAGAAAAAGTGTAAAAAGTGTTAGATTAAATGGAGAAATGGGTTGAAACCATTGTGGTGGGTAGTCTTAGCTGTGAAGCATAAAAAAATGATTGTTACTTTTTATCTACCGTCTATAATTTTCATGTCGCAGCAATTGCACACAGTTTTTATACAACTAGTGTAACTCCCGTGCGATGCACGGATAGATATTAACATATATTGACGAAAATTCATACAAATATAACAGGAAATAGAAATGTGTTGTGTACATTGGAAAAAACTTTTTTGAAAACTATATTATTAGTACAAATATCAGATTGAAGGTCACTAAAATAAATATATATTTAAGGCATAGTTAGTTTGTACGAAACGCGTATTATACGTAAATTCCCGTTCTATTCAATAATAATCACATTTGACATCCATTTTTCAATGCAATGGAATTGAACGCATATTTTTTTATGTAAAACATATTTATTGTGTATTGAACGTGATATGTGTGTAATTTGCCCACAGTGTCACTTAGTTTGGACAACGATTGGGAAAACGTAATCAATCTACTTATACGTCTCCAAATCTTTATCTTCAACTGCAATTCTGAACTCTTGACTCTAGTGATTCTTCAAACAAACAAATTACATGAAATGATATTTTTAAGTATCATCAATTTTTATTTTTGAGAAGTTATTTTGTTCTTCAACCGTATTCAACTTCTACATCCCTGTTTGATTTTTACATATCTCTTTAATGTTATTGTTATATAATCATTTTATTTTTATATCGCAAGTAATTAAATTTAACATTAGGGAAAATTATTTCACTATCAAATAAATAAAGGTGTCCCATTTTAAGTTTTTAAAAAGTAAAATGGATTTTTTTTAATATTTTTATATTTAATGGTCTTATAAGTCATACTCACAACAACTATTCACTAATTACTTTATACCCAAATTTTTATACTTTATAATAAAATCATTCATCTCTTTAATATCCTAACCAATTTTTAAATGTTTAAAATAGGACGAAAGTTGAAGAAAAAATCATTAATATTTATATTATGAAATGCAATATTTTTTCCTTTATTTTCTTATAAATGTATAGATTAATAATATGACATAGAAAAATAAGAAAATACAATAAACTATAAACAAATAAGTATATAATAATATACAAATATTATCAATATTTAAAATTTATTATAAAAAAAGATGAATACTATGCGGGTTCGGGTTAAATGGGACGGTTCGAGCTAATATCAAATCAACCCCAATCCCACCCGATTTAAAAGAAAACATTTCCAAACTCTTTTCATTAGAAGCGGATCAATGCGGATTTAGGAGGGATTAAAAAATTTTATCAACCCGTTTTTTACTTACATAATTCTTTAAATAGGGCAATAGCAATATCAAGTTAAAGCACATACTAACACTGTTTTCCTAGAATTTGGCAAAAAAAAAAGTAATTTGATTACTCGACTTCAAAAATTTTAGTTACTTGAGACTGAAAATATAAATTTCCCTTCTAGTTAAAGCACATAATAATGCAATTTTTTGGCAAAAAAAGTAGTATTATTTTTTGGTGATTTATTTTGAGTTGAAAGTAATATTCATTTTTGAAATGAAGAAAATAATTGTTTTGTATAATGACATTTTTTAAAGTTGACTTGAGACGAAAAATATAATTTTCCTTTCTAGTTTTATTTATTTTAGTTTTCATTATTACTTTCGATTCAAAATGAATAACCCAAAGATAATACAACATTTTTTATTCAAAAAATTGATCATTATTCCCTTCATCCCAATAAATATTTTAAAAACTAAGAGTAGGTCTGCTGAGAAACGCGTTTCTCCATAACTATGGAGAAACGCGTTTTTAATAGCCAGAAACTATATGTTTGATAACCAGAAGAAAATTTCTGGATATCAGTCTCAAAGGGTTCTGGATATCCAGAAGCTTTGGAACGGATATCCAGAAGCCTTTGGGCGGATATCCAGAAACATATTTGAAGCCAAATCCAAGGCCAAGACCACAAATTGCTTATTGAAGGTTTGGATATCCGAAACCTTCGAATGTATATCCGAAACCATCAAATGAATATCGAAACATATTTGAAGCCAAATCCAAGGCCAAGACTAGAAAATGCTTATTGAAGGTTTACGGATATCGAAAAACCTTCAAATGTATGTCGAAAACCATCGAATGAATATCCGAAACATTTTGAAAGTTTCGGATATCATTGAAGGTTCGGATATCACTTTTATAAGCTTACGGATATCCTTTCAAAGGGTTACGGATATCGAGAACCTTTGAAACGATATCGAAGTAACCATGGGACAAGGTCATGGCCAATACAAAAAGTTTCTGGATATCCTTTCAATAGCTTCTGGATACCCGTAACCCGTTTCTCCATAACTTATGGAGAAACGCGTTTCTCCCTAGATTTTACGAAAAACTAATACTACTTCATTCGCCTCTGCAATTAATGTTTGTAATGTTAGTGCATTCGTCTCAAAATATGACATTAATTTTTTAGGCGAATAACGTAGTATTATTTTTTTAAATGTTAATTGAGCCAATGGAATCAATGTTAATTTTTCTTGGCCATATAAAAAAATTCTACTTTGCAAGGAAAAAAAAATTACTTCAATTCAAAAATGAATATTACGTTCGTCTCATAATGAATACTACTTTCTATATCAAAAGAAAATTGCTTCCTTTGCCTCAAGGAATTTACTTGTCTCAAAAAATAATTATTATTTTTTTTGCTTAAATTCAAAAATGAATATTACTTTCATCCCATAATTAATACTAATTTCTATATCAAGAAAAAAAAATTCCTTACTTTGCCTCAATGAATTGACTTGTCTCAAAAATTAATATTTATTTTCTGACACGAAGACACGAACATTATAAACATTAATTTTTACAAAATAATACAACTTCGGGTAAAAAAAAATAAATTAATATATTCGTACCAAGGAATATTTTATACAATATTACTTAATATGTGTAAAAAATTAATGTCAAATTTTGAAACGAAGGAACTAACATTACAAATAATAATTTAAATTTAAAAAGTAAAATTATGATTATTATTATCATCATTTATAATAAAAAAAATATACTTCACACTTAATTAATTAAAAAAAAAAGATATTGAAAAATTAAAAAGAAAAATAAAGAAAGGATAATAAAGAAATTTATATTTAAAAAAGAGTTTTTTTTTGTGTCCAAATTAAATGAAATTAGTCTCTAATTAAAGAGGAAAAAAAAATTATGAATTTTGGTGTAAAAATATTTAAGAAATTTTTTTTTTTTATAAATTAATAGAGGTCGAAAAAAGGGGATGAAAAATAAAAATTTGAAAATAAACCATCCAATCAGATTGTGCCACGTGTCGCCTTTAAAAAAAAAAAAAAAAAACAAAACCCATTACGCGTACACGCGCCTGTGTCGGCGCGTGTACACCACGCGCCCAGTCCAAGCATCACACGTGTTCTCTCCGGGCTGTTAATTGTGAAATTGCCACCGCGTGAAATTACTAAAATGCCCCTAGTTTGGGCGGGCTTTTGGACAATTCTCTTATTATATATAGATAGATGTTCTAGAAATTTGATAGTGAACATGCATGTACATTTTTAGAGTGATTGTTACTATTTCTTTTAGATTTACTTGAATATAGGGACGGACCCGATATCAAAGTTGGGGTTACAAATTACATTATTTAAAAGTTTTAAAAATTAATTATTTTCTATATGACTACTTTTAACAATTAGAACAATTGAGCACAATTTTTATTAATTGTCCCTTTATACGTTTTCAAATTATGACAGCAAGGTTGTTGACAAATACCCTTTGTAATTTGTAATATAAAGTTTGAAAGTTTCGTGTAGCTAGGAAACTTAGATCACGCAACAGGCAAATGATATGAGTACAGATGTGTCTCACAACTGTTCACACATCCACAGATAATGCAGCGGAAAAAAACAATTAAAAGCAAATAACTCAAGAATTATTTACGCTTGCGATCTATGAGATCGGCAAACCGAGCTTACGCCCAAAAACTTTTCACTATAAAAACTTTTGTTTCTTACAAAAACAAAGAAGTGAAAAACTAAAATATGAAAATACTAAACGAGTTCTAATCACCTTCTACGATAAGAACAACTCCCCTTTCCCAAGTAGGATCTATTCTAATCAGAAGTAAAACAAGAGAACTCTATGAAAACCTAGATGTGAGTTACGGATGTAAGCTCACAACCTAAAAACAACACAATCGAATGCTATGAAGTAAGTGTATTTTTCTCTCTAAAACCGTAGCTTCTCTTTGTGCTGAATGCCTTGTATTTATAGAGCACCTTGGAGAAGATCTTCATGCAATCGACCTCTTCCTTTGTGAGAATCCTTTTCCTATATGAAAACATAAAACACACTCACAAGGAAATCAAATATTAGTAGGTTAGTCCTAATATAAAACTATGTACATAAATAAAAGATATTTACTATATTTACAATTCCTAGACAAAGTAGAATACTTATAAATCTCCATGAAAGATCCAAAATCTACTTTCCATAATAGAGATCTTTTAAAATAAGGAAACATAAATATGTTCCCATAAATCACACGGTTTCAATCTCCCCCTATTTTGGACTTTCTGGTCAAAATCAAAGATTTATAACAATCACATTATTATGACCACAGAATATAGAAAAACATAAAGTAAACATAACTCCCCCTGAATGGATGTGTGTCCAGATGTGTATACACATCCACACATAAAAACTGCAAGAACAGAGTTAGAACAGAAACATAATACCAGCAGTCTATTTGAGCAAAAGCAAAAAACATCCATCCATGACCTAATTAAAAGCTATTACAAACCATTGTTTAGAGACTAACAAGCAGAAAATTAAAAATTATTTTTAACAACCATCAAAACTAAATAACCAAAAACTTTTCTCCCCCTAAATCAAAGTTCGAAATGTCTCCACTTAAAATCAGCCACAGCTTTGGCAGCAGCATCAGCAACAGCAGCATTCCACTTTTCATCTCCCCCTTTTTGACTAGAAAGCTTATCATGCCATCGAATGAGATTATCTCTAAGTGCTTTCAAATTATTGGCATGAGCAATGGAGGCTTGAGCTTGAGCTTCTGCAGCTAGAATAGCAGCATCCAGATCCTTCATCTGAGCAACAAAATTCTCTTCAGATGTGACACCAGATGTGTCCACATCTTCCATACCAATCTCAGGAACTGTACCCAATGGAAGATCCACATGTCTTTGCTTAGGATCAAGCAGGGTCTTGGATTCCTTAAACAGAGCAAAATTTTCAACAATTTCTTCTCCTTTCTCAGGTTTTACTCCATTGGCAATTAGGATTTGGGAGATCAAGGAAGGATAGGGTAAAGACCATTTCTTTGATGGAGACTCTCCATAATCACAAATCTTTCTAAAGATAAAGTCACCAAAATTAATGTGCCTCTTAATTCCCAATCTGTAAAGAAGCAAGGCTTGCACCCTAGTAACTGAGGTTTTGTTATTGGAGGGGCAAAGATTGGCAACAAGGATGGAGTGAAGAAAACAGTAAACGGAAGATAAAGATCCACTTCCTAAATTCTTAGGCTTCACAGGCCAAGAGGTTACTTTGCCATGGGTAATGGCAGACACAAGTTCATCATCCTCAATAGAAACCAATTCATCCAAATAGTCATTCAACCCAAGCAAATCATTGATAACAGAAGGGGTAAAAGGAACAAACACTCCTCTAACATAGACATTGGGAGGAGAGGAGTAGTTTTTATCTAATCCCTTAGGCAAATTGGCATAAAACTCATAAATCATTTTAGGATAGAAAGGAAGGGGATGGTCCACAGTTAAGAATAATCCTCTTTCCTCAAAGAATTTGTCCATCCCAAGCTTAGCAAAAGTTTCCCTATCCCTTTTCATTTCTACAACAAAGGGTTTGGAAGAAATTAAGGCAAACCTATCAGATGCCTTTTTGGTTAAAAACTTCTTTGAAAAGGGTTTAGGGGTAGAGATAACAGAAACAGTAGATGACATACCCTGTTCAGCTTTCTTTCGAGTAGATGTGCGTCTAGATGTGGGCACATCCTTAGACACATCCTTCACAGGGAATGGAACATTGATGGGTTCAATCTCAGTGTCATCAGCAACAGAGGAGTCTAATTCTTGGTCCTCTTTTTCTTGATCAAGCTCTTCTCTCCCTAGCTTGTAGTTCTCATTCGAGGCAGTATCATCACTATCTGAACTTGAACTAGATTCATCTTCAATTGGCTCTAAATCAGTTTCAGCCACCTTTTTCTTTCCCCTCAAATCCATTAGGATATTTGCTAAGGGTACTTCATCATCAAAAGAAATAAGATCCTCAACAGGACTAGCAACTACAGTGGTAGAGGAATCTATAACAGGGGCAGACACATTATCCATAGGAGGTGGAACCTCAACACAAGGGGTGGTAACAGGGATAATGGGATCAGATGATAATGAGGGAGAGGGTGATGAAACAAAAGGATCAACAGACTCTGCATGGGGAACAGTCTCAATAGAGATAAAAGGATCAACATGGGGAGTAGGAACAACAGTTTCAACAGGGGAAACATCCTCAGAAGGTGTAACAACAGGGACAGGATCAATAACAGAGGGAGGAGGAATTGATGATTTAGCCCTAGTCCTAACAAGAGGAATTATTACCTCTTCTTCTTCTTCTTCTTCAAGAACAATGGCTGTTGAAGATTTCCCGCCAGGTTTCTTTAGATTCTTGGCTTTGTCAGATTCTGACAGCTTGCGAACCCTACCAGAGCGACGAAGAGCACGATGAGGCACTGGCGTTGCAGCAGGCTTTGGGGGTTTTGCTTGAGACAGCTTCCTCTTCTTAGTTGAAGACGGTTCTTCAGCGATGGAGACAGGAGCGACATCCGATGGTGGGATCACCGGAGAGGATGGAGCTTTAGGGTTTTCGGAGGAAGGATCCAATGTGGGGAATTTAGGAGCATTAGCTTCCATTGTAGGATCAGATGAAGGTGATGGAGATGAGAATTCTGCAAGAAACTTTGAAATCACAGGGTTTAAGAGAACGGAATCCTCGCCTTTAGCTATTGAAATTGGAGCGATATCAAGAATGTCTTCCTCTTGAATATTTGAATGCTCGGCCATTTAACAGAGGAATTGGGTTTGGTTGAACAGTGCAAAGAGAAATTAATGCTATGGTGTGAGATTGTGTGCAAAGAGAAGGAATAACAAAGGGTTTTGTCAAGGTTTATGGGGGATAGGACGGATGTGAGGTATATTAAATACTCACAGCTCCCCCTTTCCAAATAGAATTAGGAATCCTTCTTCAAAAAGGTTTAACACAGCACCAAATCCTTAAGAGATCTCCAACGGCTAGAAACCTTTGAGGTTACCACACACAATCACCTTCCAAGAAAATAGGGGATTAAAATAAATCAAGATTTTGTTAGATTTTTATGGAAACAAAAATATTTCGGTCATATCTTTAAATAAAACAGAATCCCAAAAGAATTTTCCAACCTTTTCAAACAAGGATTGATACACACCTTTTTCTTTCATGAAAGATATTGGAGATTAAAAACCTATATAATCAGAGAATGAACTAGGAAAGAAAATTAATTAACTAGCATATTTACAAAGCTCCTATATGTCCTAAAAAATGCAATATGCCTAGCATGATGCAAACACACAGGTGATGGAAATATTCTCAGTTTATGGATGTGGCATAGGATGTGAGTCACATATTGGGACACATTTAGATCACAAAAAGTCAATGAGCAGTAATCCAATCTGCACAGCCTCTAGGATGCATCCACCAATTTTTTTGTTGTGGATTTTTGCAATGTGAGTAGCTTTCACTTTACTTGATCCCAAAGATAGCCCTTTTTCCCAATGATCTTATCAAGTTTGACTTCAAGTTTTCTTATGACAATCACTTGATCACAATGGTATGGCTTCATACTAAGGGTGAAGCAGCTGTTTCTCACATATATATATATTATATTTTTTTTCTTTTAGCACCCACAGTGAGATACCTAGGAAGGTTATACCAAGTCATCAAAAGATAACATGGACAGGAAATACTCACAATTAAGTGATCAAAAATAATGTCAAGATGAGGACTCACAAGTGACCACACTGAGAAATTTCGTGCTAATGCATGATATTTTTGGATTTTTCTTTTTATGATTTTTTTTTTCAGTTAAACTAATCTACAGATGTGTTAGAGGATGTGAGACACATCTGGTTTCACAACCTTAGATATCACACAAGCCAAGAGACTTCCTCAAGGAGGAAAATCTCTCCAAATCTAATGTCTTTGTAAATATATCAGCCAATTGATTTTCGGTCCCAACAAATTCCCGGACACACGCTTTTTGTTCTACAAGATCTACGATGAAATGATGTCTAATATCAATGTGCTTTGTTCTAGAATGTTGGACATGATTTTTAGATATGTCCAAGGCACTTTTGTTATCACAAAAAGCAGTCAAAACTTTGCTATTTAATCCATAATCTTTTAGCATTTGATTCATCCAAAGTAATTGTGTGCAGCTGACTCCCAAAGGGCAACATATTCGGCCTCGGCGGTGGATAAGGACACACAATTTTGCTTTCTACTGCATACCAAGACACAAGGTTATTTCCTAGGTAGAAACATCCACCTGTGGTACTCTTTCTATCATCACTATTTCCAGCCCAATCGAATCAAAGTGTACCCAACCAAATTGGTGTTTGTTTCTTTAGAGTAATGCAGACCTAGGTTCACAGTCCCACTCACATACCTAATGATTCTTTTCAAGGCTTTAAGATGGGACACTTTAGGGTTGGCTTGGTATCTTGCACATAGACACACACTATACATAATATCAGGTCTACTTGCAGTGAGGTAAAGCAGACTTCCTATCATGCTTCTATAAAGGGTTTGATCAACACTCTCACCATCAGAATCATGACTTAGCTTTTGGGAAGATCCCATTGGGGTTCTTTGATGTGAAGAGTGTTCAAGCTCAAATTTTTTCACAAGATTCTTGGCATACTTAGACTGTAAAATGAACATGCCATCTTTGAATTGCTTAATCTGTAAGCCTAAGAAAAAGTTCAACTCACCTACCATACTCATCTCAAATGTGGAAGTCATGCTATCCACAAATTCAGCTAGCATAGGATCAGAATTTGATCCAAACACAATGTCATCTACATAGATTTGTGCCACAAGAATCTCCCTTTTGTTTTTCCTCACAAACAAGGTTTTGTCAACCTCACCTCTCTTGAATCCTAGTTGAAGCAAATGGTCAGTCAATCTACCATACCAAGCTCTAGGGGCTTGCTTTAGACCATACAGAGCTTTCTTTAGCTTATACACATAATTAGGATACTTGGAGTTCACAAAGCCTTTAGGTTGTTCAACATAGGCTTCCTCATTTAATATCCCATTTAGAAAAGCACTCTTAACTTCCATTTGATGCAGAGTAATCTTGAGGTAACAAGCAATGGCTAATAAAAGCCTGATGGACTCAATTCTTGCAACAGGAGCAAATGTCTCCTCAAAATCAATTCCCTCAATTTTAGTATATCCTTGAGCAACTAACCTAGCTTTATTTCTAGTTATCACACCTTGCTCATCAGTTTTGTTCTTGAAAATTCATTTGGTTCCTATGACATTACCATGTGAGGGTCTAGGAACAAGAGTCCATACCTCATTCTTTTCAAATTGCATTAATTCATCTTGCATAGCCATAATCCAGTCAGCATCTTTCAATGCTTCTGCAACATTCTTAGGTTCAATCTTAGAAACAAAACAACAGAAGCTTACCTGGGAGTATGCTGAGGAGCAACTCCATAAACCAGCCATATTTCTATAATCAACTTTGTCCTTTTGTCTAGTTCTCACTTGAGCATGCACATCTTCCACAACTTGTGAAGTGGGGTGGTTTTTCTGGATTTTAGAAGGAATATCCTTTGATCTATCCACACACTCATTCACATTACCTTCTGGAGCATCATCCTGATCAGAATCAGAGGAACTGTCCTCAGTTACAGGAGTTTGAGTGGATGTGGGAGTAGATGTGAGTTCAGATGTGGAGCCAGATGTGTCCACATCCTTGGTTACATCCTTATCAGGTTCAACATTTTTATCGGCCTGGAAGCTTCTTTTGATTTTTCAAAGACTGCTTTCTTCATGCTTCCAGATCCGGCAAGCAACACGAAACATCATCCTCAGCGGTCTTGAGGTTAAGATCAAGTGAGTCATCAAATTTAACATTAGCAGATTCCATAATGGTCTTAGTTTTGAGATTGAAAACTCTGTAAGCTCTCTTGTTTGAGGAATAGCCCATGAAAATTGCTTTGTCACTCTTTGAATCAAACTTGGACAGGTATTCTCTATCATTGAGAATATAACAAACACATCCAAACACATGAAAATATTTCACGGTTGGTTTCTTTCCAAGGAGGATTTGATATGGGGTGTGATACTACCAATCCTTAGGAACACCCTATTGCCCGATGTGGCAAGCGGTGTTTAAAGCTTACGCCCAAAATTTCTTGGACAAGTTCTTGGAACTTAGCATGACCCTAGCCATTTCTTGTAAGGTTCTATTCTTTCTTTCGGCAATTCCATTTCTTTGTGGGGTGATTGGTGCGGAAAACTCATGAGTGATTCCACTTAGAATTGCAAAAATTGGTGAACATTTGATTCTCATATTCAGTGCCATGGTCGACCTTATTCTTACAGTCTTAAGGCCATAAAGGTTTCTCACCCTTTTGTACCAATTCTTGAATTCTCCAATTGTTTCTGACTTTTCTCTTAAGAACATTACCCAAGTATACCTAGAAAAATCATCCACACACACAAATGCATACTTTTTCCTACCAAAGCTTTCTACTTCAATAGGTCCCATTAAATCGGTGTGAATCATCTCCAAACATCTAGTTGTGGAGCATTGTTGGACCTTTTTATGTGATGCTTTTGTTTGTTTTCCCTTTTGACATGAACCACGTACATCGGGGTTCTTAAAGTTCGGTTTAGGAAGGTCTTTAATAGCTTCAAACCTTTGAAGTTCTTCCAGAGTTCTACGGCTAGCATGCCCTAATTTTTGGTGCCACGAGATTGACATCATTAGCTTTTGAGCTTAGGCAAGAAAGATTGTCACCAAATTGGTAACAATTGTCACGAGATCTAGGACCGGTAAACACACATTTATTATCCTTATCAAACACTTCACACAAGTGCTTATCAAACTTCACAAAAAGGTCATCATCACACGGTTGGTGATGCTTATTAGGTTGGCTTTCAAGCCTTCCACATGGTACACATTGTGCAATTTTGGGAGACCCTTGACATCTAGGGTTCCTTTCCCAACAATCTTTCCTTGAGCACCTCCACCAAAATTTACTTTCCCTCCATTTATTATTTCATAATCAAGAAGGACTGCTTGGTTTCCGAGTCCATGTGCCTAGAGCACCCACTATCAAAATACCAAGAGCCGAGAGACGGTACTCTTAAGGGAAGAGTAAACAACATTGCCGAGTGGTAATTGGTTTGGCCACCCACTGTTTAACAGTTTTCTTTTGGGTTGCGAGAGGTCTCGGATTGACAGGATGTGAGTTAGGATGTGCACACATCTTCTCACACATCTGAGGCTGTTTGAAATTACCAGATTTTTTATCAGCCTTGAGTTTGTAACAGAAGGGCCTAATGTGACCAGGGGTTAGGCAGTAATGACAAATGTAATGCCTCTTCCTTGGTCTCTTCTCACTCAGAATGACTTTTTCTTTAAAAACTTGTTTTTTCACAATTTTTGAGGTAGAAGCCTCACATCCCTCCTTTACAAAATTATTTTCAAAACCTATACCAATTTTGTCACGTTGACCCATAGAAAAGGCTTCTTCCATTTTCATTTTACTTTTGTTTAACTTAGTAAAAGTATTTTCAGCTTGTTCACATTCATTCTTGAATTTTTCAAGGTCAACTTCTCTTTTGGTCACAAGGACTTCAAGTCTTGCAATGGTATCTTTTTGAGCATCATTTTCTTTTGAAAGTACAGATATTTCATCTTCACAAGCAGCCAATTTATCAGAAAGAGATTTGTTTACCTTAACAAGTACCTCAATTTTGTCAAATCTTTTCATCCAATCTGTATGCAGCTCCTTGTATGTGGCAAAAAGTTCCTCATAGGGAATGTCCCTTTCTTCATCTTCATCATCTGAATCTCCTTTGACAGAGAAACAGTCAAAGACTGCTGAGATGTGACACCAGATGTGTACACAACTGAGCCCACATCCAAGGGATTTTCAGGAGTATATCCTTCTATATCTGCAGAAAAGGCATTAAACACAGAATGGCAATTTAAGACAGACACATTAGCCACTTCCTCTTCTTCATCCTCACTGTCACTAAGGGTAGCAGACAAGCTCATTCCCTTCTTTTTAAGTGTGTTAGCACACTCATTGGCATAATGACCATAGCCACGACATGCCCTACATTGGACAGATTCAGATGATTTATTTTCAAAACTTGGTTTCTTGAATCCAGTGTCAGTGCTCGGTTTTGGTTTTTCAGCAGTACTGGAAGTAGGTCTATTGGGGAATTTGCTTACTCTTCTATTTTTCAGTATAGAACTGAATTTCTTTGAAATAAGAGCTACATCCTCATCTTCAAGATTTGACTTGTCAATTTCCGAGGATAATTCCATAAGCTCTTTAGGAAGAGCAGCAGCACTTTTAAGGGCAAGACTGTGTGTTTTGTTCTTTTTCTGAGCCTCAAGATTAAGCTCAAACACAGTCAAGATTCCTATGATAGTGTCAAGACCTACAGTGTTAGTGTCCTTTGTTTCTTCAATCACAGCTACTTTAATGTTAAACCTTTCAGGCAAGGTTCTTAGAATCTTACTAACAAGTCTTGCATTGGAGATGGATTCTCCTAGACTTGTGCATTCATTTGAAATCTCATGAATCTTAGCAGCATATGACACAATGTCCTCAGTTTCTTCCATTCGAAGTAACTCAAATTTATCCATTAAAATTCTAAGCCTGGTAGCCTTCACACTTGGTGCTCCCTCACATTGAGTTTGCAAAATATCCCAAGCAGTTTTGGCTATACTCTCATTTGTTATAAGCTTGTACATATTCCCAGAAACATGGCTGGAAATAGCACCCATGGCTTTTGAATTGTAATTTGCAGCTTGTATTTCATCAAGAGTCCATTGTTCCTCAGGTTTTCTTTCGAAAAAGGACTCACCAACACCAGAAGATGGCTTTTTCTCCACAGTAGGAGGTTGCCATGCAACAAGAATGCACATCCAAGCTCTTTCATCAATACTTTTGATGTAATTTCGCATCTTAGACTTCCAAAGAGAATAATTTGTGCCATCCAAGACAGGAGGCCTATTTTGGTGATTTTGGCATTCCATAATGACTACACTTTCTGGATCAACACTCAGTAATATTTCGAGAGTTGGCTCTGATACCAATTGAAAGTTTCGTGTAGCTAGGAAACTTAGATCACGCAACAGGCAAAGGATGTGAGTACAGATGTGTCTCACAACTGTTCACACATCCACAGATAATGCAGCGGAAAAAAACAATTAAAAGCAAATAACTCAAGAATTATTTACGCTTACTGATCTATGAGATCAGCAAACCAGGCTTACGCCCAAAAACTTTTCACTATAAAAACTTTTGTTTCTTACAAAAACAAAGAAGTGAAAAACTAAAATATGAAAATACTAAACGAGTTCTAATCACCTTCTACGATAAGAACAACTCCCCTTTCCCAAGTAGGATCTATTCTAATCAGAAGTAAAACAAGAGAACTCTATGAAAACCTAGATGTGAGTTACGGATGTAAGCTCACAACCTAAAAACAACACAATCGAATGCTATGAAGTAAGTGTATTTTTCTCTCTAAAACCGTAGCTTCTCTTTGTGCTGAATGCCTTGTATTTATAGAGCACCTTGGAGAAGATCTTCATGCAATCGACCTCTTCCTTTGTGAGAATCCTTTTCCTATATGAAAACATAAAACACACTCACAAGGAAATCAAATATTAGTAGGTTAGTCCTAATATAAAACTATGTACATAAATAAAAGATATTTACTATATTTACAATTCCTAGACAAAGTAGAATACTTATAAATCTCCATGAAAGATCCAAAATCTACTTTCCATAATAGAGATCTTTTAAAATAAGGAAACATAAATATGTTCCCATAAATCACACGGTTTCAAAGTTTTCTAATATCATCAAATTGATTGGGGTGATATTCGGAAATCATTTTCTTTAATTGCAAGATCCGAAAAAAAAAAAAAAAAAAAAAACTATTCAAATCAATAAATTCTTTACTAACAAAAACTTTCACGGAAATAGAATTACTTAACCGAAAACTAGTTCAACCTTTCGTCGATAATTTTATTTTTTTCAAGAATCGCTTCATTATCAATAAATAAGAAAACACCGCATATTCTAAAAAAAATTCAAAAAACATCATTAATAAAAAATAATGCTCCATCCGTCCCTAAATGAATGTCAATTTTTTTTTTCTTTTCAAATTTGCTATTGATTAAGAGCAATCTTAATTAGAATTCTCAGTTTGAAAACCCTAAATCTTAAATACCAAATTAATTAATAATATAAATCTTAAATTAGAAAGTTGGGGACCACTGAACGAAATAAAAGTGATGGACTAGGCCCAACAAAGAAAACCTAATATTTCAAACATCACAAGGACACTATTATTGAATGGGACAATTCAACTGCTACAACTCCAACAACCCAATAACAAAGATCATTCGACCTAGCTTATTGTCCGATCATCATTGATCCTGGCCTAGCTTCGTCCGTCATACGATCATCAACTTGTACAATCTCTGCCTTGCTAATGCACGAAGTAAGGTCGATCTCGAATACTCAGTCGACCTCGACCCACTAACATGTGCGTCTATCTACGACTCAATCTGTAACCGCTTTCTACAATCACGGAGATCGTTACGCCTACATTATCTCCACAATTTAATGAATCCCTTATTATCCTAGGGAGCTTCTATATATACCGGACTACATCCAACATAAAAAGGTAATATCTTCTTGGCTATTTTGAGATTATGTCATTTATATACAGTTTATACTCTTATAACACGACATCTCATCATCACGCCGGAGGGTATTAGCCGGATACCAACTCGTCTAGTCGTTTGTTTGTGGTTTCAGGTCATAGTTACTGGAGATCAACCTATTGCTGGACTAAGGCTGATCTGGATCGTTTCCTGCGTCATCAGTTTGGTTACATTGTCGGGAAATGATGACGCTAGACCTTGAAACTTCAGTTAATCATAGACATGGTCTCGAACGGTCATACGACTACTGCCTCCAGCGACCTAATACATGAAAATGTTGGGGAAAACAGTAATGCAGGTGCGGGAATCGCACTGTGTACTTGCCTCCCTCTCCACAGGGACATCCCAATAGGAGGGCTACCCACTCCAACAGTGTGGCTGATGGTATGGGGATGCAAGATAGGAAAAGGGAGAAGAGGCCCATGCCTAATCAAGGGGTAAGCCAACAAGATAAACAGATCCAAACAGGTCGAACAGCTGCAGACGATAATGCAAGTCCCTCAGTTTCTCACCTTAGTAGGAGGGAGATTATGTTAGAGTGAGCTAGGTTGCTGCAGAGCTTGCTCGAAGTAAAAAATGAGTTACTCGAGCTACCGGAGTCTCCAAAAAGGAATGACAGAAGATCACAAAATGTGGCTCCATCACTCACTTCTCATAGGTGTGTGAGGGTGTTAGCATTTTTCGAAAAATATTTTACTTAAAAAAATTTGTAAGTCATTTTACGTTGAAAATGGGGAGAAAACATTCTCTAAAAAATATTTTTAACATTTTTCAATATTTATCAAATACCAAAAAATAAGATAAATATTTTTGGAAAAACGTTTTATAGAAAAACGAACAAAGCCTTACTTTGACAACTAGAGTTGGTTGAAATGATGCGCATGATTGAAATAATTAAAAAGGACATGAAAAATCCGAGAAGAGATGTACTAAAAGTAAGTGGAAATAATAATATGCGTAGGTTTCACTATAATTGGGGTGTGCCGTGTGGACCGTGTGGAAATAAAAGGTCCACCAACCAAGGGCTCGGACCATGGTGAGCCAGGAGGCATACTTTTATTAATGAGGGGTGATACTCATAAATACATGTATGTGTTGTTGTCATTAATTTTCATCCACATGTTACATCAAAATTTTTCAATCATTTTCGACTATTCAATAACTCAATATTATTTGAATTGAAAATACGATAAAATAAAACTAAGGCTCCATTTATTTAGCGTAAAATATTTTTTGAAAAATGATTTCCTGCAAAATATTTTTTCGAAAAATAAGATAAACATGTTTTAGACTGTTTTGATAAGAAAAATGGTTTTCGAAAAATGTTCGATTGAGTTGACTACAAATTTATCCAGAGTAAGTCTTGTGAAAAATTAGTTTTTTTTAAATGTTATAAAAAAAACTAGTTTTCAGAACAGTTCATCACTCTTATTAGTTAGATTTAGTACTTTAAAACTAATTTTTTTTCTTATGCTACGAAAAAACTAATTTTTTACAAGATTTTGACATTTATCCACCCTAATCACCACCACCACCCCCACCCCCACCCTACTCACCACTACAGTAAAAAAAAATCATTTTAAATTTATTTTTAACAAATCAACCCCCAATCCACTCACCACCCCCTGCCACCCCACCCCCACCCCCATCCACCACCACCCCCATTCGAGTAAAAAAAAATTAATTATTTTAAATTTATTTTTTAACAACTTCTCCCCCAATCCACTCACCACCCCCTGCCACCCCACCGCCACCGCCACCCCCACTCACCACCCCCGATCGAGTAAAAAAATAATTAATCATTTTAAATTTATTTTTAACAACTCCTTCTCCAATCCACTCACCACCCCCTACCACCCTATCCCACCCCACCTCCCCCCCTCTCTCCACCCCCCGCCCTGAGTCAATTTTTTTTTAATTTAACTACAAACTGTTTTTCAAAAAATGATTAATTTTTTTTTACCCAACAGGGTGGGATGGGGGTGGGGTGGTGGGGGTTTGGGGGGGTGGCAGGGGGTGGTGAGTGGAGTGGAGGAGGAGTTGTTAAAAATAAATTTAAAATCATTTTTTTTACTCAACTGGGAAGGGGGCAAGTGGGTGTGGGGTGAGTGAATTGGGGGAGGAGTTTTTAAAAATAAACTTAAAATGATTTTTTTTTACTCAGGGGTGGGGGGTGGGGTTGGGCGGGGTGGAGGTGATGAGTGGAGTGGGGGTGAGTGGAATGGGGAAAGAGTTGTTAAAAATAAATTTAAAAAGATTTTTTTTTTACTCAATGGGGGTGGGGTGGCAGAGGGGTGGTGAGTGGACTGGGGGAGGAGTTTCTAACAATAAATTTAAAATGATTTTTTTTTACTCGGGGGTGGGAGTGGTGGGGGTGTGGTGGGTGGCAGGGGTGGTGATGGTGATGAGGTAGGGGTGGTTGATGTGGTGTGGGTAATGTGGGTGTGTGTGTGTGTGTGTATGTATGTGAGGGTGTTACCATTTTCGAAAAATGGTTTATTTAGAAAAAATTCGTAAATCAATTTACTTAGAAAAGTGGGGAAAATATTTTTCAAAAAACATTTTCCCCATTTTTCGGTGCGAAACAAACACCGAGAAATGGGGAAAATGTTTTCCGAAAAATATTTTTCCTCAAACAAACGCAGCATAAATGACTCACTAAACTGTCACTACAAAAAAAAAATTACCTTTAGAAACAATAATTTTTAGGTCATCCAACTTACATACTCCCTCCGTCCCGGAACAATCTTCACACTTTCCCTTTTGGGCGTCCCAAAACTTACTTCACACATTTAAAACTTACCTAAAATGGAAAGGAATCTTTACTATTCCCTCCACTCATTCTCTCTCATACATTATTTTAATACTCACAACACCATTATAATTTACTATTCTCTCCACTCATTCTCTCTCCTATTTTATTTTCACACTCACAACACTTTCAATATAATACTTCCTCCTTAAAACCAGTGCAAACAGTGTTTGTGAACATTGTTCCGGGACGGAGGGAGTATACCCTAATAACCACCTAATAAGTCGACTGGATGACGAGAACATTAGTTTTTAATTTTAGGTCGCTGAAAGGATATAAAAGGACGAGACGTGGGGCTTAGAAACCGCCCAAGAGAAAAATAAAAATAAAAAAAATTGTAAAACCCTAATCTATGGCCACATCTTCTTCCTCTCCCCTTCTCTCACACCCGCTTACTCTCTCCCACTCCCTTTTCCTGTCGATTTCATCGGCCGCCCAAAGCCCTAATAAAATCAAGCAGTGGTTCATTCATTGTGATAGTTCAATCTCATAGTGTTGGTGTGATTCATCACTCATCTGTTGGCTCTTGTAAGTAAAGCAAGCAATGGGGTAATCTTTTTTTGTCGCTCTTTTTGAATTAGGTTTTAATTAGGTCCCTGAAAAGTAAACACTAATGATTCCAAACAGGATTCGATTTCTTCATGTTCGTGATAATATTGTGGTGTTTGGTTTCTAGATTAAATGGACGATATGATAATTTGTGTACTGGTGATGCATTGAATTCATTGAATACACAATTGTCTGATCACAACAATGTTATGCTAAGTTGGGATCCTACCCTTGTCAACCCTTACACTTAGTTTCATGTTAGGTGCAACTATGAGAATAACACTATAAAATGTAAGTCACCTGCTCTTGTTTTTGTAAAGAGATATTAGGTGCTAATTGAGTTTGTGAAGTTACTAAGCCAGGTTGGAAAGAGTTGGTGAAGGATATGAATCATGCTTTGATCATAACATGTCAACAACTATTTTTAAACAGGTAAACTCATTTTGTGGATCAACTTATAATTTCCAATTCCATTAGTTTTATTGCAGAGTTTCCATGGCCACTTAATAATACATTTTACAATTGTAGGTTAGTCGCATGCAATTGGGAACTTCAGTTCATCCCATTTTCCTCTAACTGAGTTTAATACTTCGTAATTTGTCCATTACATTAACTTCGTAATTTTCATAAAAAGATATATTTATAGATTGATAATCTTGTTTTCATATAATAAGTTTTTTAAACTCTGTGATATTGCAACTTGTAGTTTTGATACCTAATGATATTTCAGGTTCTTGTGAGGTGTTTGTTGTACCCTTTGATACCGATTGGTGCCTTCTTTGTCTGGAAAACGTAAACTATGTTGGAAATTAAATTATTGCACCACAGATTAAATAAACAATTTAATCAACAGTAGGGGATTTATTGATCAAGTCAAACGTACCAATAAGCCAATAGCAAAATCGAAAGCCAGGAACAGGATCAGGAAAAACAGACAGAAACAATAAAACAAACAGTTAGAAAACTTATCGTGATTTGATCAAGTCGCCTTTGGAAGACTGTCCTAAGAGAAAATATTGCCCCCAATTGGTGCAACTCAGGTACATGCAAATTTCTCCGAGGATAAAACGATCACGGACTACGTACCACAAAGCAGCACACAGGTAGGTAGTCACCGGCGGTCCTATCTCAGTCGCCTTGAATCTCACGAACTAATCTCTATGAACGGGAGTAATCAATCAATGAATAAAAGCAAGAGAATTGTGTTTCTCTTCAATATTCATGTACCAAAAACGGCTGAGAGGAAGAGAGTATTTATATATGTGATAAAATTAGGTTTAGGAATTAATTAAACCTAAAAACCCACAGAAATTCGGCCCAGGAAGTACAAACCCCGTCACTAGCGCGGCCGCCCTTGAGGGTGGCGCGACCGCGCTAAGTTACAGCAACATTTTGAGAGTTTCAGGCCAGCCAGCGCGGCCGCCCTAGGCCATGGCGCGGCCGCTCTCATAGACAGTAACTCAGACGTGATTTCCTTGGCCAAATTCAGTCCAAACTCCCAACACAACAATGTCATAGAGCTATGGACTTCCATCCCACATATATATATCAAATATTCCAACAATCCCCCACAAGTTCATAGAAATATGACGTGTACAGATTGTCCATTGCCATGCTTTCAATAATGGTACCTTCCGGCTTGAACCACTACCTATGTTATCCAACGCAAACCTCCACAGGACCAGATGAACAGGTGTCTTGAATCTGATGCCTTTAGATGTAGAGGCCTTTGCTGGTAACAAACACGACAAAAGCTATGATAGGCCCTCTATCGAACACTTGACGCTTATAAGCCATACGTCCCGATCCTCTATCATGAGTGCTTTCAAGGAATAACCCAAATTCCTCTAGTTGCGGCCAACAACAACACTCACTTAGCTGTGCATCTCAGAAGATGTACTGCTAGCATCTTGTCTAAAAGACTTGATCCCATTCAAAGTTCCAAACTTTTACTATATTAGCAGCAACGAGCACCTCTAGGCTATTCAGGGGATAGACTCAGACATGCAACATTGTAACGATGTGTGTCCGATTTTTTTTTTGAAATCAAACGGAGTCGCCACGCCATTTTTGTTTTAAGGGCCAAAACTTTGAAAAAAGCCCGAGATCAGAGATTTAGGTTCGGAGGTCATGTTACGCGTCGGGAAGGACGTTAGTGTGCACCCGACGCGCCTCGCAAAGCGAGTCTTCCAAACATTTGAAAATCCTTTTGTTGTGTGTGTGTGTGTGTGTGTGTGTGTTTTGACCAAAATAATTCGAAACTGGAAAAAGTAAAAATTGGAATGTCTTTTTAAGACTTTAAACTGATCCCATGATTTTTTGGAGAATTTTTGGTTTGAGATTTGGTACTCAAAAAACCTTTTGAAGTTGAGAAGTCACTTCTGCCAGAAGGAAATGGCAGCAGACACCTGATTTTGAAATGGATTCAAGGGTCCTAAAACTTCATAATCTGGATGAACTCAGAGAATGAAAGTTTCTCTAGACTCCTTGAATAGACTTTGTGTGAAAGAAATTTCCATTTTGGAGAAGATTTGAGGGGTCAAAACCTTCTGGAAACCTCAGATATGAGATCTGGATTCCCAGAAGCTGATGAACTAGCCTCTGAAAGAAAAATTGAAAAAAAGAGTTTTACTCACCCAAAAAATAAAGTAAAAATATGTATGGAAAGATCTGGATGTTGGCTACAAAAAGTGTTTTGTAGTCAACACCAAATTCCACCTTTTTCTGTGTCCAAAAATTAAGACCATGGACTGAGGTCTGAGAAAATTGCTACTGGACAGCAATTTCTCAAGAGAGAAAATGTAATTTAAAAGGGGGTTTTGCATCCATGCTTGTCCCCATTTCCCTAGGTTTTGGTTAGTGATCACTAGACATTGTAGTGGTGAATCAACTATACCAAACCATCCTTGGGGTACATTAGGACTAAGCATTTCATTTGCTTGGGGAGGGGGATTTTACCCTTTGAAATCAAGATTTAGTGCTTGAAAATGGTTTTTTAGGGTTTTGAAAGTGTGTTTTTGCAAGAAAACAAGAAAGAACTTGAAAATAATGTTGATCTTTGTAGAAGATCATCCATGGAGATGGTCTTCCATGGTGATCTCCTTAGATCTAAAGCAAGAAGATGAAAGAACTACATTTTGTAGTTTGAAGATGCATGCATGATTGAGATTTAGGGTAAGAAGAGGGAGGTTATACCTATCTTCTTTGTGTTCTTGAGTGTTTGGCTTGAGTGTATGAGTGTTTGAGGTTTGATTTGAGAGTGTTTGAGTGAGTGTGAGTTGGGAAAGATTGGAGAGAAAATGGTGACAATTCTTGAAGAATTCTCACTGTTTTCTCTCTATATTTCGCCAGAGTTTTGTTGCAAATTGTGTTCTCTCTCCTTATTTTTGTGACTGGAGGGCTCAATTTATAGCCCTCTGAAAATTACAAACCCATCCGCGCGGACAGGACCTGCAGCGTGCACTGTTCATTAAATGCAGCTTCAGGCTTTGGACAAGAGGAATAAAATTCAAAAATCTCAGCAGAAAATGTTTTTCAACTTGCTGTTTCGGGATTTTCTTAATTCTTTTGCTTTTTGAGATTCCTTGGAAGGTTTAACTCTAAATAGCAATGCCCATTTTACCCTCACTTTGTTAGAAAAGTTAGGATTGTTAGGAATTGTTAGAAATGTTATAACTTTCGTTAATTTTCTAACGAAAATTCTAACAAGCTCAAATTGGAGCACTTACAGTAGCCCCTCGGCGACGGCGCTTTCGAAGGAAGCGGGGTCGTCGATAAGAGTAAGGCTCCATATTTGGCAGGATGATCAAGTGATCGAGTGGCTGAACCTAGCGATAGGCTACCTACGTATCCCAAGTGGGAATCAAGCCGGTCGTAGTTCGGGTCTTTGACCCTGGGGAATGATGGCATTTTAGGTGCCTCGAACCTGATGAGCGAGTCCTGCAGTAGATTGCTGGAGAGAAACTCTGCTGGGGATAAGAGATGATCATTTTGATCGGAGGGCTATCCGCTCTGTGGGGATAGGAGCGACCATTTTCGGTCTGATGGCTGAAATTGTATATCCGCTCTGCTGGGGATAATTGCGATTTATCGCTGTTGTTTGTGATGGCGTTTTAGGTGCCTCGAACCTTGGAGATGGCGTTTTAGGTGCCTCGAACCTGGAGATGGCGTTTTAGGTGCCTCGAACCTTGAAGATGGCGTTTTAGGTGCCTCGAACCTTGATGATGATGGCTTTTTAGGCGCCTCGGACCTTGATTTGAAATGGCCTTTCGGTGGACTTCGTCTGCTGCCGAAGGAGAGGGTGACCGTTTTGGTCGAGGGGCTGGACCTAATGATAGGCTACCTACGTATCCCTAGTGGGAATCAAGCCCTTTCGTAGTTCGAAATCTACTCGAGATTCCGTTGGCTTCTGGGATTCCGTTAACTTCGCTGGGGATTTCGCTAGCCTTGCTGGGGAAAAACAGACGTATTCGTCGGGGCACTCGGTCTTACGTTTAACGGCCGGGCAAGAGTTTGATGAAAGATACGGGATCTCGTTATCTTTCTTGGAGCACTCGGTCTTACGTTTGACTGCCGGGCATAGGCACTCGGTCTTACGTTTAACGGCCGGGCAAAGATTTGATGAAAGATACGGGATCTCGTTATCTTTCTTGGAGCACTCGGTCTTTCGTTTGACTGCCGGGCATAGGCACTCGGTCTTACGTTTGACTGCCGGGGATAATTTTGATGAAAGATACGGGATCTCGTTATCTTTCTCGGGGCACTCGGTCTTACGTTTGACTGCCGGGCATAGGCACTCGGTCTTACGTTTGACTGCCGGGCAAAGTTTTGATGAAAGATACGGGATCTCGTTATCTTTCTTGGAGCACTCGGTCTTACGTTTGACTGCCGGGCATAGGCACTCGGTCTTACGTTTGACTGCCGGGGATAATTTTTGATGAAAGATACGGGATCTCGTTATCTTTCTCGGGGCACTCGGTCTTACGTTTGACTGCCGGGACTAGGCACTCGGTCTTACGTTTAACGGCCGGGCAAAGTTTTGATGAAAGATACGGGATCTCGTTATCTTTCTTGGAGCACTCGGTCTTACGTTTGACTATAGGGATAATTTTTGATGAAAGATACGGGATCTCGTTATCTTTCTTGGAGCACTCGGTCTTACGTTTGACTGCCGGGACTAGGCACTCGGTCTTACGTTTAACGGCCGGGCAAAGATTTGATGAAAGATGCGGGATCTTGTTATCTTTCTTGGAGCACTCGGTCTTACGTTTGACTGCCGGGCAAAGTTTTGATGAAAGATACGGGATCTTGTTATCTTTCTTGGAGCACTCGGTCTTACGTTTGACTGCCGGGCAAAGATTCGATGAAAGATACGGGATTCCGTTATCTTCCTCGGAGCATTCGGTCTTACGTTTGACTGCCGGGACAAGGCACTCGGTCTTACGTTTAACGGCCGGGCATAATTTTTGATGAAAGATACGGGATCTCGTTATCTTTCTCGGGGCACTCGGTCTTACGTTTCGATCAGGGCATAGGCACCTCGGTCTTACGTTTGATCGCCGGATAATTTTTGATGAAAGATACGGGATCTCGTTATCTTTCTCGGGGCACTCGGTCTTACGTTTGACTGCCGGGCATAATTTCCTTGGAAAGGGATTGACTTTGGTTAACTTTGTCAAGTTGGGGACTGAATTGCAGAGTCCTGGAATTTTAAAGGGCAAAAGGGTCATTTTGACCCTGACAATCTCATCCGCGCGGGCAGTAATGGAAAGTCAGGGGTATTAATGGGGCCAACGCCCTTCTTCTTCCTCAGTCCAATTTTTTGAAAACAGACGAGAGAGAGGGAGAAAAAACCGAGGAGAAGCCATTGTTGGCTAAGAAAAGCTTCGAAAATCTTCCGATTTCTTCGATTTTTCGAGCAATGGAACACGGGGAAGGCGCTTTTCAAGGCCAAGGACGTGGTCCTATAGCGGAGAGGCGATTGGAGCTTGTCCGGATGAGGAGGCATTACAACCTTTCGCAATCGGTTACGGAGGAGCATTACCCCGATGCATGGCAACATTGGGCTTCGGATCCGCATCTCGAAACGGTATACTTCGAATCCTTTTGATCCTCTTGTCGATTTTGCTTGAAATTGAATTTTTTGAGTCTTTTTTTTTTTTTGAATTTCGACAATGGTGATGTTCTTGGACTTGGATTTTGATTTTGATGTTATGCATGTTGTAATGAGTATATGGGTAACTCAAAATGTGCATTTTGCTTGAGAAAAGAATTGGCATTTTTGCCATTTTTTTTTTGTATCCGAAGATTGCATGTGAAAATTCGAAAATTGTGATGTATTGGATATTGATATTGATGATATGCAATGTTGCAATGAATTTGTGAGTGTCCCAAAATGTGCATTTTGCTTGGGAAAAGAATTGGCATTTTCGCCACATTTTTTTTTTTGAAATATTGTGAATTGTGATGATGCAATGCATGCATTTTGTTTTGAAAGAATGGGCATTTTGCCAATATGAGATGTATGTTTAGGACTTTTTTTTTTTGAAAAGTGGGACGGATTTTTCCTTCCGTTGCATGTAAGATGGATGATATGTATGTATGCATTTTTTTTTTTTGAGATGATGCATGTTATTTTATGAAAATGGGACGGAGTTTTTACTTCCGTAGGAATGCATGCATTGGGACTTGTTGAAAATTGTTTTCTCTGTGAGAAAAATGGGGCTATGTCTATTGCATGCCGTTATGCTGCCGAAATTTTCTTTATGTGATGCATGATGCATGTATGTATATTTTTTTGTGCAAATGCAAATGCAATTTTTTTTTTTGACATTTCTCTTTTTTTTTTTTACAGGGCGGAAACCGTTTTGTGACGGAGCAGCTGAACAGGATGAAGACTCGAGGATCAGTGGAGTCCGTAGTTGACCTATGGGATCGGCTTCCGAATGCGGGCCGAGAGGATTTGCCGAGTCCGAGACAGATTGTTGTCGAGACGGGGCTCTGGGAGTTCGTCGAGTGCTTGAGGGGACTGGTCAAGTTCCCTAAGAGCAAGGGCTTGATGTTTGCTCTGGCACAGCATTGGTGGGATGTGACCCACACATTCCACTTCTTCTGGGGCGAGGCGACTGTTACGCCTTCGACTATGCCGCGATCACGGTCTACGTCCCTTCAATGGACGCAAAGATTGAGTGGAGAGATGGCTACAGTGACGCGGACCTGCAGGACCTTCTTGGATTTTCCCCTATTCCCAAAAAGGGGATGGGGATGGAGTATGCCGTGGTCTACGGTAAGATTGTGGAGACCATCGCGAGCTATGAGGCTGGGGAGGATAGGATAGGCGCCGATCAGATTGCCAGGGCCTTCTTGTGGTTTACTTTCTCGAGCACGCTCTTTGGTCATGCTGAGGGGACGGCAGTCTTTGCCTTACTGAGGTCCTTGGAGGACATGGAGACGGTTGGAGATATCTCCTGGGGGGAGGCCGGGCTGGCTGAGCTGTATTTTGCTCTTGATAGATGCAGTGGAAGAATTTGTGAGCTCACTATCTTGCTTCCGAGTTTGCCCGGAGGTATAAGCTCTCTTTTTGCTTTCCTTTTCCTTTTGAGCACGCACCCCTTTTTTTTGCCTTGGATTGATTCGATCTTTACCTTTCGCAGTATGGGCGCTGGAGTTTTTCCAGCCACGATGTGGCGGCTGGCGGAGTACGTCGGGCGTATCCGGCCACGCGCTCCGGTCCAAGCATGCCCGAGAGAAGATAAGCTCCAGGGGGCGTACGACTCGTGATACGCGGACTGCGTTCCTTTGGTGAGGCCGACACGGACGAGGATGATATTCTATCCACAGGATCGCTTTGAGGTGGCGCAGCTGAAGGGCGCAGAGGTCTGGACCGTGCAGCGGAGGATTCTGAGGGGGGTCTGACTTGCGACGTCTACTATTTGGGAGAGAGGGTGACGCGTCAGCATGGCGTGAATTCGCCATTGTTGACACCGGTGGAGCCTCCTGCTGATATGATGCACCCGAGCGATCGGTCCGTGACCTGGGATGATTACAGAGCCGGCCAGCACTTCTCGGACTTCGTGGCGATTGAGCCATATGGGACATTCGTCTTGAGGAGGCTGAGGACGCCCCGAGCTCTTGGGCGAGGAGGGATTAGGGATCCCACGGTACCCTCGGACGAACTTCTCATACGTCCAGGATGGGGTTAGATTGAGGGTGGAGATTCCCCAGCCCGAGCGGCTTCCGCGAGCTTTCCGACCTCGTCCGGGTATGAAGGTATGGCTTTTTTACGTTTCTGCCTCTTCTTTTCTTTCTTTCGCTTCATCATCTTTAGCATCATTTCTTTTCTTGACGCTTTTGCTTTTGTGCAGTTCACGGAGGTGGTCGTCGAGAAGCTAACGAAGCAAGTGATCGGGGCTAAGAGATTCATCTACGGAGGATGGTCGTGCCAGGAGCACCTCGAGCTAGAGCGAGGCGACCACGGCGTGCACTCCGTCCGACGGGAGGCTTCTCCTATTCCCTCGGAGACTTCTTCCGAGACCCCTCTTTCTCCTCTCATCGATCCCCGCGCGGCACTACCTTCGGATCACGTCATTCTCGGGGATCCGTACGGGCAGGGGCACGTCTGGCGGCATGGTGGGTCGTCCCCGTACGTTCAGGAGTCTGACGCCTTCACCTTTGGATTCGATTTCTTCAGGGATCTGGGTTTACCCTATCAGAGTGTGCCGGTTGGTCCCGACGAGCCTCTTTCTGGAGATGAGGACGATTCTGAGCCCGAGACTTTCAGGGCTCCTGACGAGGCGGGCCCGAGCCGCAAGAGGGACCGGGGACAGACGTCGCGCGGGGATTACGGCCCGATTATCTTTTGGGATTTTTTTTTTTTTTGAGACTGTACTTGTTTAGACAGATGCACATTTTTTGTAATAATTTAGGATTATTAATGTTTTGTTTTTTTTTTTGGAATGTAATTGTTCAGGATTATTATTTTATTAATGCAATGCAGCATGGATGCAATGTTGCATGAGCCTTGTTTTTTTTTTTGCAAGGGTGTTTGGTATATGGACTGGTTTGGGGAGGTTTTTGCACTGATTTCGAGCAACCGGGACAGAATATTCCTCTTTTGGTGTAGCAGTTTGGGATGCCTTTGCACTTTGCATGTTTGGGACCCTGTTCATGGTCTATTCTTTTGGGATCTGCCATCGGTCTTTGCTGGATGTAGTTGTTCACTGTCGCCTGGGCAGAGATGTCGTTCCTTTGATTCTGGGGGAGACTTTTCATGCTCTTAATAGGCTGGCTACCGGAAGGCGGTATATGCATGGGGGCAGCCCGTTTCTCTTGACCCTGTGGCTGATGGAGCGCTTGGGGATTTTTCGGGAAACCTCTGATATGATCAGATCTTGGACCTTTACCAGGAGAGGTGTTGATGTGGATTTTAATGATCAGGGCTCATGGGAGTGTTGGATGGCAGGTCGCCAGACTGAGGATATCAGATGGTCGGTGCCTCATTGGCGGGTGGAGACTCGCAGAGTGCTTCAGGACGGGTCCCATGTGGTCATGCTTTCGGGGTTTTCTCAGTCCAGCTTCTATATCCCGGCCTTGGTTCTGAGACAATTCGGCTTGGAGCAGGTCCCTTTGGAGGACTTTGATGATATAGCCACTAGGGTGGTGGCTTTCGCTTCTATGGATGATCCTGCGGTGTTTCCGTTTCTGTCCCGAGCATGGGGGTATGATGCCTTTCCTCTTCGGGTTATCCTCAGGCGTCCGAGACCGGTGTTCCTGACCACTTGGTACTTGGATTGGTACGAGAGACACTTGGGGGAGACTCAGGTGGCTATTTTGAGGCGGCGTGAGGCCATTATGGGCGCGGAGGACCTGACTGTTTCTGAGAGGAGGAGGGCCGAGGCGAGGGCCAATCCTCATGACAGGAGCGGAGACGCTGTGACCGACTACGAGGCTTATGTCAAGAGACAGGAGAGGAGGACTCCTATGCTACCGCCCAAAGTTGGCGTGAGACGAGGGATGACGCTAGGGCTACTAGGGCCCTGACAGAGGCTGGTTTGATCGATCCCGTCCCTATACCGGAGCTCGGTAGGAGGAATACCGACATCTTTCCTGTTCAGAAGAAAAAGACCCGAAGGGGGAAGAAGAGAGGGGATGCCAGTACGAGCGGCTTAGAGTGACTCTGAGTTTTTCCGAGTATCCCTTTCTTGTCTTAGCAGACACATTAGTTTGATTATGTATCTTAGTTTCTTTTAGCAGGTTGCCAGTTGTAGGAATGAATCGGGCTTAGACTCATCAAAGAGTTTTTAACTTGTAATGAATATTTGAATTGCTTCAGAGTTTTTCGAGACGCTTTCATGGTCTGATCAATTGTGCTGATGTCAAAGTATGACTTTTATTTGTGCTTTAGACCGAACCGTTTCCGGCTGCCTACGTTCCCCTCATTTTGAGGAGCTCAGGTCTTCGTAGTTCAAGCTGGTGAACTCTTTTTTTTGTTTTTTTTTTTTTTTTTTTTTTTTTTTTTTTTTTTTTGGTGCAACCCTGTTTTTTTCCTAGGCCGCCCTTTTCGGGTTTCTAACCTAGTTGGGTATTACTCTTTTAGCACTCTCTTTTTTTTTTGTTGTTTCTTTTTTTGTTTGTTTCTTTTTTTGTTGTTTTTTTTTTTTTGGTGCAACCCTGTTTTTTACCTAGGCCGCCCTTCTCGGGTTTCTAACCTAGTTGGGTATTACTCTTTTAGCACTCTTTTTTTTTTCTTGTTTTTATTTTGTTTTTTTATGCGTAGTATCTCGCGCAGCCTTGTCACCATTCACCGGGTGTACAAAGGGATTTCCGTCGAGGTCCGCGAGCCGCATGGCTCCTCCGAGAAGATCTTACGGACGACATATGGCCCGACCCATACAGGCTCCCATTTGCCGAGGGGGTTGGTACGGACTGGGGGCTTTTCTTTCAAAACGAGATCGCCTTCTCGGATTTCCCGATGCTTTACTTTCTTGTCGAAGGCTCTGGCCATTCTCCCTTGGTAGGCTCGGATGTGTTCCATGGCCTTTAGTCGGCGTTCGTCTAGTAGGGCCAATTCATCATGGCGACTCTGGAGCCATTCGACCTCGTTGATTTGGCTTTCAAGCAGCACACGGAGTGAGGGAATTTCCAATTCAATTGGAAGTACGGCTTCCATCCCGTAGGTGAGGGCAAACGGTGTTTCCCCTGTTGCAGTTCTGACTGATGTTCTGTAGCCCCAGAGTGCCAGGTGTAGCTTTTCGGGCCAATCTCTGCCTTGGACGGCCATCTTCCGGATGATATTTTCCAGAGTCTTGTTTGCTGCTTCGACGGCTCCGTTGGTTTGGGGCCTGTAGGGTGATGACTTGTGACGGGTTATTCGGAATTCTGCCAGCAACCTGTCACATTCCCCTTCGAAGTGGGATCCATTATCTGAAATGATTTCGGCCGGCAACCCGTATCGGCACATGATGTTTTCTTTGATGAAAAGGGCTACTTTCTTTGAGTTGAGGATTTTGTAGGACTTGGCTTCAACCCACTTGGTGAAATAATCCACGGCTACCAGGACGAACTCGTGGCCGTTACTGCCTGATGATGTGATTTTGCCTATGACATCAATTCCCCAAGTGACGAAAGGCCAAGGGGTTGTCATGCAGTATAACTCGTGAGGAGGCAAGTGATTAAGATTTGAGTATCGCTGACATTTGTCGCAACTTTTGACAAACTGGATGCGATCGGCTTCCATGGTGATCCAAAAATACCCCATTCTCGCATGATTTGCATCGAGCTCGAGCATTCATGTGAGGGCCGCGAGTACCACCATGTATTTCTTTCATGAGTTCGGTAGCCTCTTGTTTGCCGATACATCGCAGTAGGGGGCCTTGATAACGTTTTTGTATAACATGTTTCCCAAAAGAACATAATGGGAGGCGAGCCGCTCTGTGTGGCCGAGAGGCTTTTTGCTTTGATTCCTTCTTTATATTCCCCATCTTCGTTTTTGAAAGAGGCCTCGCCATCCTTCAGTGCTTGGTAAATCTGAGTGTACCAGTGGATCATTGATCGATTCGGCTTCCGCTTCAATTTCGAAGCAATAGGCGGGGTTTTCTCTTCTCCCGACTACGAATGGTTTAACAGACTTTCCTTCGGGTATTTCGACAAGAGAGGCTAGTGTAGCAGAGCATCCGCGAACTGTTTCGGTCTCTTGGCGTGTAATGAAAGCCGATTTCTTTGAATTGAGTTACTAACTCTTCCATGTAAGCATGATACTTCGCAAACCCGGATCCACGGTCTTCCATTTGTTAGAGACTCCGATTGATGATGAGGGCAGAGTCACCGTACACCTCCAATTCCTTGATATTTCTTTCAAGGGCGGCTTCCAACCCAGCTATGCAAGCTTCATATTCGGCGGCGTTGTTGGTGACTTCGAAGTTCACCATGCAAGCTATGGGGGTGTGTTCGTCGGTAGGATCGACCGTAAGCATTCCTATCCCGTTCCCCTTTTTGTTTGACGCCCGTCGAAGAAGAGTTGCCGCCGATTTTCTCCTTCTAGAGCGAAGATTCCATCATCGGGAAATTGAGGTTCAGTCCTCGGGACTCATCACTTGGGAAATCGCCGAGATGTTCCGCCATTATGCGTCCTTTTACGGATTTTCTTGAAACATAAGCGATGTCATATTCGGCCAAAAAGAACGACCATTTTGCCAATCTCATGGAGATGGAAGGCTTGTCGAACGTATATTTGATGGGGTCTATCCTTGAAACAAGATGTATCGGGTGAGACCGCATGTAGTGCTTCAACTTTCCCACTACCTGCACCAAACCCGCGCAAGTCTTCTCGCAAGCGAGTAATTGAGTTCGCTTCCTTGGAGCTTTCGCTACGAAATAGATGGCATTTTCGACTTTGGAATCTTTTTCTCTTGAGCTAGCATAGCCCCGATTGCCGTATCCGTGATGCAGTTAGATATAGCAAGAGTGGCTTTTGCCGATGTGGTGGGCGAGAATCGGGGATTCACAAGGTATGCCTTAATCTGCTCAAAGGCAAGCCGACATGCAGGGTCCATTCAGTGTAGGCATTCTTTTTCATCAACTTGAAGATTGGCTCGCAGATCGAGGTCACCGATTTACAAAGCGGCTTATGTATTGCGATCTTCCCATGAAGGATTTCACTTGTCGGTGTCCTGGTGGCTTCATTTCAACTATCGCCTTGATTTTCTCGGGGATCTACTTCGATTCCCCGTTACGTCACCATATATCCTAGCACCTTACCTCGTCTTACACCGAAGGTGCACTTGGCCGGATTTAGTCTCATGCCGTGGTCTCGGAGGCGGCCGAAGAATTTTCTCAAATCAACAAAGTGCTGGCCATCCGATCCTCCGGAATGTATTATCATGTCGTCCACATAGACCTCAATTTCTTTGTGGATCATGTCATGGAACAGAGCCGTAGCCGCCCTTCCGGTACGTAGCCCCGGCATTCTTTAGTCCGAATGGCATGACCGTGTAGCGATGTGCCCCAAGGGGTTGTGAAGGCTGTTTTGGCTTGATCTTCTTCTGCCATTTTGATTTGGTTGTAGCCGGCAAAACCATCGACGAAAGATTTGACTTCGTGGTTGGCCTTGGAATCTACCGTAATGTCGATGTTCGCGTGGGGAAATCGTCTTTTTGGGTGGCTTTGTTCAAGTCTACGAAGTCTACGCAGCATCGGATCTTTCCGTTGGCCTTGGTCACAGTCACTATGTTGGACAGCCATGTTGGGTATTCAATGACCCTGATGAACCCTGCCCTGAGCATCTTTTCTATTTCCTCTTTCACTTGTAGGGACCATTCGGGCTTAATTCTCCTTAGTTTCTGCTTTACCGGCTTGACTTCCGGGTCAAGCGGTATCCGGTGTTCGACTATGGAAGGGTCGAGGCCTGGCATGTCTTTGTAGGACCATGCGAACACATCCACGAATTCTTTTAGCAGTTCAATTAGGGCATCCCTTTCAGTCCCTTCGAAGAAACTACCAATCTGCGTCTCTTTAGGCTCTTCCGCAGTTCCCAAATTCACACTCGTCAAAATCTCTTCGGCAGCTTGGGCTCGATTTTCCTCTTTCCGGACAACCTGCTTAAAGATTTCTTTGATATATTGTTCATTTAATGTGTCTGCTTCTAGTGAATCGTTATTAACTGTTTTTAGATTATTAGTTAATTCATCATTAGTTAAAGTGGCAATTAAGGGATACTCAGAAAGGTTCATCATTTCATTGAAGACGAAAGGGAATACAGTGTTTGCTACAGACTCGTAGTCTTCAGGCGTGAGGCCATCAGACGACTCGGAAGACTCGAACTCGACAATGAGAGACTCGGAGGACTTTACAAAGGTTGACACGAAAGGACGGGGGACCAATCCAAGCTTGGTGATCATTTCTTCTTTGGTTGCGGACGGGCCTGAGAGAGTTTCCCAATTCTTTAGCGGCATCGCTGTCGGTGGCTTCACAACCCGGAAAGGCATGGTCTCGTGCTCCCTCTTCAGCCGTTGCTATCATCTCTTTGTCTCGAACCGGAATCAATTGTGTTTGGCGTCCGAAAGCCGAGCATGTGGATGTAGGGATCTTCCTCAATCCACGGGGATTTCCATTTCGTCACAATCTGACCGCTCAATCCAGATGTAAGGACGTATTGCGTCTCGGTGTGCTGCTAGAAAAATCTCATTTCCCATACTCGAGCGGAAAGGCTTGGCAGGTAGTTCAGCAAGGAGGACGTCCCACACGACGTTCATAGATTCGAGCCGAGTCTGTCGGTGTTTGTCGACTTTTATCATGAAAATCTCCTCGCCTGGCGAGGCTAAAGAATGGGTTTGCAGAATGCTGACAAATCTGTGATATAGGACCGGAGACTTGTGTGCCTGTATCATGGCGGTGTTCAGCGTTTCCTTCCAGTACGCCTCCAAGTGTTGGAAATAACAATTGAATTTGATGAATCGAACTTCTTCGGAATCTGCTTGCTTGAGTGTGTTGACATAGTTGGCATCGCCGGATTCCAAAGGATGCTGGCGAGACTTGCCTCTTGAAGGATGTAGCCCCGGTGTTTGACTGTGGACATTCTTGGCTATTGTTTCAGCTTCGTTCCCTATGAGGAAACTGTCACCCCTTATGACTTCAAGGTCTCCCTGCCGGTTGATGAATTTGATGCATTGGTGGAGAGTGGAGGCTATGGCTTTCATGTGATGTAACCAAGGGCGCCCTAGTAGGGCTGTGAACTCGGAGGGGATATCCATTACATGGAACTTTACGGGCACCATTTGGGTTTCGTACCAGAGTTCCAGAGTTACTGTCCCCAGAATGGGACGAGACGAACCGTCATAGGCCTTGACAGTCCGGGTAGATGGGATCACACGCCTTTCATTTATGCGGAGGGCCCTCATCATGCTGAGAGGAAGGACGTTTACTGATGATCCATTGTCTACTAACACCCCAGGGAGTGACATGGTGTTGAGCCGAATGGTGATGTACAAAGCTTCATTGTGTTGGGAGACATCTCTTGGCAAATCTTCATCGCAGAAGGTGATCATGCTGCCATATAGGCGGGGGTCATAGATTTGTTCCTTATCTCGGGATAGAGAGTCATCAGGCCAGCCACTTCGTGCTTTTTTCTTGCGAGGCAGAGCTTTTGCCGAAGCCCCTGGGTTATACTGAGGCCTTTTGTGGCGGTTGCCATCTCCAGTCAACATGTTGATTGAGTGGGAGCGCCAGACTGGCGTCGGTTTTTCTTCATCGGGGTATACTCGGGAGCTGGACAAACTGAACCTTGGCTGACCCCGAGGGGGGTTGGGTTTCTGTTCTGTAGTACTCTGGTATCCGAAGGTTTCAATTCCGTCGTTGGCAAGACTCTTCTGCTCTTTTACCTCAGTTTGCTTTGGGGAAGACTGACTGGAGTAGAGTACATAATAATCAAATCCCCCAGATGGCTCCCCGAGCGTTCCTACACTGTTATCACCGGCCTCGAATCTTTCCTTCAATTTTTGCTGGGAGGAAATTTTCTTTTTCTTAGGAGGACGATCCTCGTGTATCCGATCCACGATAATCCCTTTCAAGGCAATCGGGACATCACAAATATCCCACCAAATGTGTTCTACGGTGGTGGCGGATTTGGGACCTCGGGTTGAGCGGTCTTTGGAATGACTTTGAGTGGAACTGGTCCGGGGGGATCTGCTGCTGGACTCATCTGGTAGCGAGTGATTGGACTCTGCCGGATAATGAGAGATATTGAGGTCCCGGGGAACGGGCACATGTTTGTCTTTCAAAGTAGCCCCGGTCAGTTGGGATATTGTTAAGGTCCCGAAGTGGCGTGTGGCCTCTTCAATCCAGCCCCCTGTGCGTTTCCGGCGTTTTTCCAGGACTTTGATGGCTGACCATATTCCTTCAACTGTTCCCTGATTTTCATCACTCAGGCTGATATTTGCGGGATCATCACTTTGAGAGAGGACGGCTGACAGCAAACCGAACTCTTTCGTCCCTGACTGCTGTTTGGGGGCCAGTTGCCCTGTAAGTCGACGGGCAGGAGTCCCGGCGGTGGAAACATAGGAATCTTGGGATAGCATCTTGACATATCCGGAGCAGTTGAGAGCGGGAGGAGAACTTTCTTCCTTCTTTACGGTGAAAGTGTTATCGGAGTTGAGGGTGACGGCCAAGCCATGGCTCTTTATAGCCTCCCCCAGGCTATTCAGGCATGTTTCTAGTTGCAGCCTTATTATCTGCGCTAACCGGATTCCCTTTGTTGCTCTGTCTGAGGGGTCCCGGGAGGCGGAGTGACGTTATCCCCATCATTACCGGCTGATGCAGACATTCTGAAACCCGGAGTCGGAACAAATGGCGAAGCTGATGACGCGCTTGACTCTTCCCAACTGATTAAGCGGTGACCCGGTGCCCGAAACCAAGCTTTGTGCGGAGCTGCGGGGGAAAGGACACGAGGGTTCAGATGGCGGGAATTTGAAGGAGGGTAGGTGTTTGGGCTCTTAGGCTCATGCAACATGCAGTTATTTGTTCATGTTTACTTAAAACACGTTTTATTAACCTAATCGGTTGGAAAAGATTGCTCTTCTTTTTCTTAAACTACTACGATTCTGGATCGGTGGGCCCCGTCACTACGTCTATAAGCCCCTCGTATTCCACTGTATTTCGACCTCCCAGGGTGGGCGGCCCGGCGAGGGTCCTATAGAGCAAGCGGGTCCCACCGACCGAAAGAAAAACGATCCTAAAAGTACGGCGGGTAATCGAGGTCTTAACGAGCATTCGATGCAAATTACGGACAAGGCCGACGTCGAAAGTCAAGATCATGTCCGAGGGCTCGACAAAGTCGGCATAATTTGACCGATAAATGTCCGCTATTGATCTTGACTTGTCGTCGGTTAAGCCGTAATTAGGCATGGAATAACCGATTAATCCTTGATGACTCGGTGTCATCTTTGGGAGTCGAGTGTATAATTTGTGCCGCCGAGCCGAAGTCAAGGCGCCGGTCAATATCTTGGTCAAAGTCCGCGGCGGAAAACCGGCAGAGCTTTGACTGATTAGCGACTGATTAGGGACCCGAGAGATATTGAGTCGGCATGCCGACAAAGGCTTGAAAGGAAAGGTCTATACATAGACAGGGCATGACACAGACCAGACTAAAAACCAACCGGGTCTCGGACAAAGTGTGTCACGGACAAGTGCATGGTCGACACGAGGCTCCATGGGATGTTTGGGTAGTCCTGTGCTCATCCGAGAGGCGTAATAAGACCAAACGGACCGCGACAAGGATTTCCCCGGGTTAAGGACGTAGTGTGCAGTGTACGGTCACGTGCGCGTAGTGTGCAAGCAGTCTATCTTCTTTTTCTGAGTAAAATAGAAAATTTTTTTTATGTGTCTTAAAAGACATGATGCATGATTTTTTTTTTGAAAATTTTTTTTTTTTTTGAAAATTTTATGAACACATAAGCACATAAGCACAAAATTTCCGACGATTAGGGACTTTATTTCCGACAGTCAAAATTTTGACTTTTCCCGAGGCGGCCAAAAACAAACACGAAAACGTGCAAAAATCAACACACACAAAACAAAGGATTTTCAAATGTCGGGACGGAAGCTTGACCCTCAAAAGTTTTTCTTTTTTTTTTTGAAAAGATAAAACTTGTTAGTCCCCAGCGGAGTCGCCACTGTAACGATGTGTGTCCGATTTTTTTTTTGAAATCAAACGGAGTCGCCACGCCATTTTTGTTTTAAGGGCCAAAACTTTGAAAAAAGCCCGAGATCAGAGATTTAGGTTCGGAGGTCATGTTACGCGTCGGGAAGGACGTTAGTGTGCACCCGACGCGCCTCGCAAAGCGAGTCTTCCAAACATTTGAAAATCCTTTTGTTGTGTGTGTGTGTGTGTGTGTGTGTGTGTTTTGACCAAAATAATTCGAAACTGGAAAAAGTAAAAATTGGAATGTCTTTTTAAGACTTTAAACTGATCCCATGATTTTTTGGAGAATTTTTGGTTTGAGATTTGGTACTCAAAAAACCTTTTGAAGTTGAGAAGTCACTTCTGCCAGAAGGAAATGGCAGCAGACACCTGATTTTGAAATGGATTCAAGGGTCCTAAAACTTCATAATCTGGATGAACTCAGAGAATGAAAGTTTCTCTAGACTCCTTGAATAGACTTTGTGTGAAAGAAATTTCCATTTTGGAGAAGATTTGAGGGGTCAAAACCTTCTGGAAACCTCAGATATGAGATCTGGATTCCCAGAAGCTGATGAACTAGCCTCTGAAAGAAAAATTGAAAAAAAGAGTTTTACTCACCCAAAAAATAAAGTAAAAATATGTATGGAAAGATCTGGATGTTGGCTACAAAAAGTGTTTTGTAAACAACACCAAATTCCACCTTTTTCTGTGTCCAAAAATTAAGACCATGGACTGAGGTCTGAGAAAATTGCTACTGGACAGCAATTTCTCAAGAGAGAAAATGTAATTTAAAAGGGGGTTTTGCATCCATGCTTGTCCCCATTTCCCTAGGTTTTGGTTAGTGATCACTAGACATTGTAGTGGTGAATCAACTATACCAAACCATCCTTGGGGTACATTAGGACTAAGCATTTCATTTGCTTGGGGAGGGGGATTTTACCCTTTGAAATCAAGATTTAGTGCTTGAAAATGGTTTTTTAGGGTTTTGAAAGTGTGTTTTTGCAAGAAAACAAGAAAGAACTTGAAAATAATGTTGATCTTTGTAGAAGATCATCCATGGAGATGGTCTTCCATGGTGATCTCCTTAGATCTAAAGCAAGAAGATGAAAGAACTACATTTTGTAGTTTGAAGATGCATGCATGATTGAGATTTAGGGTAAGAAGAGGGAGGTTATACCTATCTTCTTTGTGTTCTTGAGTGTTTGGCTTGAGTGTATGAGTGTTTGAGGTTTGATTTGAGAGTGTTTGAGTGAGTGTGAGTTGGGAAAGATTGGAGAGAAAATGGTGACAATTCTTGAAGAATTCTCACTGTTTTCTCTCTATATTTCGCCAGAGTTTTGTTGCAAATTGTGTTCTCTCTCCTTATTTTTGTGACTGGAGGGCTCAATTTATAGCCCTCTGAAAATTACAAACCCATCCGCGCGGACAGGACCTGCAGCGTGCACTGTTCATTAAATGCAGCTTCAGGCTTTGGACAAGAGGAATAAAATTCAAAAATCTCAGCAGAAAATGTTTTTCAACTTGCTGTTTCGGGATTTTCTTAATTCTTTTGCTTTTTGAGATTCCTTGGAAGGTTTAACTCTAAATAGCAATGCCCATTTTACCCTCACTTTGTTAGAAAAGTTAGGATTGTTAGGAATTGTTAGAAATGTTATAACTTTCGTTAATTTTCTAACGAAAATTCTAACAAGCTCAAATTGGAGCACTTACAGTAGCCCCTCGGCGACGGCGCTTTCGAAGGAAGCGGGGTCGTCGATAAGAGTAAGGCTCCATATTTGGCAGGATGATCAAGTGATCGAGTGGCTGAACCTAGCGATAGGCTACCTACGTATCCCAAGTGGGAATCAAGCCGGTCGTAGTTCGGGTCTTTGACCCTGGGGAATGATGGCATTTTAGGTGCCTCGAACCTGATGAGCGAGTCCTGCAGTAGATTGCTGGAGAGAAACTCTGCTGGGGATAAGAGATGATCATTTTGATCGGAGGGCTATCCGCTCTGTGGGGATAGGAGCGACCATTTCGGTCGATGGCTGAAATTGTATATCCGCTGCTTGGGGATAATTGCGATTTATCGCTGTTGTTTGTGATGGCGTTTTAGGTGCCTCGAACCTTGGAGATGGCGTTTTAGGTGCCTCCAACCTGGGAGATGGCGTTTTAGTGCCTCGAACCCTTGAAGATGGCGTTTTAGGTGCCTCGAACCTTGATGATGATGGCTTTTAGGCGCCTCGGACCTTGATTTGAAATGGCCTTTCGGTGGACTTCGTCTGCTGCGAAGGAGAGAGGGTGACCGTTTTGGTCGAGGGGCTGGACCTAATGATAGGCTACCTACGTATCCCTAGTGGGAATCAAGCCCTTTCGTAGTTCGAAATCTACTCGAGATTCCGTTGGCTTCTGGGATTCCGTTAACTTCGCTGGGGATTTCGCTAGCCTTGCTGGGGAAAAACAGACGTATTCGTCGGGGCACTCGGTCTTACGTTTAACGGCCGGGCAAGAGTTTGATGAAAGATACGGGATCTCGTTATCTTTCTTGGAGCACTCGGTCTTACGTTTGACTGCCGGGCATAGGCACTCGGTCTTACGTTTAGCAGTAGGGCAAAGATTTGATGAAAGATACGGGATCTCGTTATCTTTCTTGGAGCACTCGGTCTTTCGTTTGGCGCCGGGCATAGGCACTCGGTCTTACGTTTGACGGCCGGGGATAATTTTGATGAAAGATACGGGATCTCGTTATCTTTCTCGGGGCACTCGGTCTTACGTTTGACTGCCGGGCATAGGCACTCGGTCTTACGTTTGACTGCCGGGCAAAGTTTTGATGAAAGATACGGGATCTCGTTATCTTTCTTGGAGCACTCGGTCTTACGTTTGACTGCCGGGCATAGGCACTCGGTCTTACGTTTGACTGCCGGGGATAATTTTTGATGAAAGATACGGGATCTCGTTATCTTTCTTGGAGCACTCGGTCTTACGTTTGACTGCCGGGACTAGGCACTCGGTCTTACGTTTAACGGCCGGGCAAAGTTTTGATGAAAGATACGGGATCTCGTTATCTTTCTTGGAGCACTCGGTCTTACGTTTGACTGCCGGGGATAATTTTTGACGAAAGATACGGGATCTCGTTATCTTTCTTGGAGCACTCGGTCTTACGTTTGACTGCCGGGACTAGGCACTCGGTCTTACGTTTAACGGCCGGGCAAAGATTTGATGAAAGATGCGGGATCTTGTTATCTTTCTTGGAGCACTCGGTCTTACGTTTGACTGCCGGGCAAAGTTTTGATGAAAGATACGGGATCTTGTTATCTTTCTTGGAGCACTCGGTCTTACGTTTGACTGCCGGGCAAAGATTTGAAGAAAGATACGGGGTCTCGTTATCTTTCTCGGGGCACTCGGTCTTACGTTTGACTGCCGGGACAAAGGCACTCGGTCTTACGTTTAACGGCCGGGGATAATTTTTGATGAAAGATACGGGATCTCGTTATCTTTCTTGGGGCACTCGGTCTTACGTTTGACTGCCGGGCATAGGCACTCGGTCTTACGTTTGACTGCCGGGGATAATTTTTGATGAAAGATACGGGATCTCGTTATCTTTCTTGGGGCACTCGGTCTTACGTTTGACTGCCGGGGATAATTTCCTTGGAAAGGGATTGACTTTGGTTAACTTTGTCAAGTTGGGGACTGAATTGCAGAGTCCTGGAATTTTAAAGGGCAAAAGGGTCATTTTGACCCTGACAATCTCATCCGCGCGGGCAGGAATGGAAAGTCAGGGGTATTAATGGGGCCAACGCCCTTCTTCTTCCTCAGTCCAATTTTTTGAAAACAGACGAGAGAGAGGGAGAAAAAACCGAGGAGAAGCCATTGTTGGCTAAGAAAAGCTTCGAAAATCTTCCGATTTCTTCGATTTTTCGAGCAATGGAACACGGGGAAGGCGCTTTTCAAGGCCAAGGACGTGGTCCTATAGCGGAGAGGCGATTGGAGCTTGTCCGGATGAGGAGGCATTACAACCTTTCGCAATCGGTTACGGAGGAGCATTATCCCGATGCTTGGCAACATTGGGCTTCGGATCCGCATCTCGAAACGGTATACTTCGAATCCTTTTGATCCTCTTGTCGATTTTGCTTGAAATTGAATTTTTGAAATTTTTTTTTTTTTGAATTTCGACAATGATGATGTTCTTGGACTTGGATTTTAATTTTGATGTTATGCATGTTGTAATGAGTATATGGGTAACTCAAAATGTGCATTTTGCTTGAGAAAGGAATTGGCATTTTTGCCATTTTTTTTTTTGTATCCGAAAATTGCATGTGAAAATTCGAAAATTGTGATGTATTGGATATTGATATTGATGATATGCAATGTTGCAATGAATTTGTGAGTGTCCCAAAATGTGCATTTTGCTTGGGAAAAGAATTGGCATTTTCGCCACATTTTTTTTTTTTGAAATATTGTGAATTGTGATGATGCAATGCATGCATTTTGTTTTGAAAGAATGGGCATTTTGCCAATATGAGATGTATGTTTAGGACTTTTTTTTTTTGAAAAGTGGGACGGATTTTTCCTTCCGTTGCATGTAAGATGGATGATATGTATGTATGCATTTTTTTTTTTTGAGATGATGCATGTTATTTTATGAAAATGGGACGGAGTTTTTACTTCCGTAGGAATGCATGCATTGGGACTTGTTGAACATTGTTTTCTGTGAGAAAAATGGGGCTATGTCTATTGCATGCCGTTATCTTTGCCCGAAATTTTCTTTATGTGATGCATGATGCATGTATGTATATTTTTTTTGTGCAAATGCAAATGCAATTTTTTTTTTGACATTTCTCTTTTTTTTTTTACGGGGCGGAAACCGTTTTGTGACGGACGGTGAACGGGATGAAGACTCGAGGATCGGTGGAGTCAGTAGTTGACCTATGGGATCGGCTTCCGAATGCGGGCCGAGAGGATTTGCCGAGTCCGAGACAGATTGTTGTCGAGACGGGGCTCTGGGAGTTCGTCGAGTGCTTGAGGGGACTGGTCAAGTTCCCTAAGAGCAAGGGCTTGATGTTTGCTGCAGCACGGCATTGGTGGGATGTGACCCACACATTCCACTTCTTCGGGGCGAGCGGCATTACGCCTTCGACTATGCTTTGCGATCACGCGGTCACGTCCTTGATGGACGCGGCATTGAGTGGAGAGATGGCTACGGTGACGCGGACTGCGGGACCTTCTTGGATTTTCCCCTATTCCCAAAAAGGGGATGGGGATGGAGTATGCCGTGGTCTACGGTAAGATTGTGGAGACCATCGCGAGCTATGAGGCTGGGGAGGATAGGATAGGCGCCGATCAGATTGCCAGGGCCTTCTTGTGGTTTACTTTCTCGAGCACGCTCTTTGGTCATGCGAGGGACGGCGGTCTTTGCCTTCCGAGGTCCTTGGAGGACATGGAGACGGTTGGAGATATCTCTGAGGAGGCCGAGGAATTTGGCTGAGCTGTATTTTGCTCTTGATAGATACAGCCGGAAGGCTGTGAGCTCCTTGTACTGCTTCGAGTTTGCTCTGGAGGTATAAGCTCTCTTTTTGCTTTCCCTTTTTCCTTTGAGCACGCACCCCTTTTTTTGCACTGGATTGATTCGATCTTTACCTTTCGCAGGTATGGGCGCTGGAGTTTTTCCAGGTCACGATGTGGCGACAGCCGGCGGAGTACGTCGGGGCGTATCCGGCCATGCGCTCCTGGTCCAAGCATGCCCGAGAGAAGATAAGCTCCAGGGGGCGTACGACTCTCAGATACGCGGACTGCGTTCCTTTGGTGAGGGCTGACACGGACGAGGGGATGATATTCTATCCCTGGGATCGCTTTGAGGTGGCGCAGCTGAAGGGCGCAGAGGTCTGGACCGTGCAGCGGAGGATTCTGAGGGGGGTCTGACTTGCGACGTCTACTATTTGGGAGAGAGGGTGACGCGTCAGCATGGCGTGAATTCGCCATTGTTGACACCGGTGGAGCCTCCTGCTGATATGATGCACCCGAGCGATCGGTCCGTGACCTGGGATGATTACAGAGCCGGCCAGCACTTCTCGGACTTCGTGGCGATTGAGCCATATGGGACATTCGTCTTGAGGAGGCTGAGGACGCCCCAGGCTCTTGGCAGGGAGGGATTAGGGATCCCACGGTACCCTCGGACGAACTTCTCATACGTCCAGGATGGGGTTAGATTGAGGGTGGAGATTCCTGCCGAGCGGCTTCCGCGAGCTTTCCGACCTCGTCCGGGTATGAAGGTATGGCTTTTTTACGTTTCTGCCTCTTCTTTTCTTTCTTTCGCTTCATCATCTTTAGCATCATTTCTTTTCTTGACGCTTTTGCTTTTGTGCAGTTCACGGAGGTGGTCGTCGAGAAGCTGACGAAGCAAGTGATCGGGGCTAAGAGATTCATACGGAGGATGGTCGTCATGAGGCACCTCGTGCTAGAGCGAGGCGACCACGGCCGGCACCTGTCCGACGGGAGGCTTCTCCTATTCCCTCGGAGACTTCTTCCGAGACCCCTCTTTCTCCTCTCATCGATCCCCGCGCGGCACTACCTTCGGATCACGTCATTCTCGGGGATCCGTACGGGCAGGGGCACGTCTGGCGGCATGGTGGGTCGTCCCCGTACGTTCAGGAGTCTGACGCCTTCACCTTTGGATTCGATTTCTTCAGGGATCTCGGTTACCCTATCGTAGTGTCTTAGGTTGGTCCCGACGAGCCTCTTTCTGGAGATGAGGACGATTCTGAGCCCGAGACTTTCAGGGCTCCTGACGAGGCGGGCCCGAGCCGCAAGAGGGACCGGGGACAGACGTCAGGCGCTGGGGATTCTGACTGATTATCTTTTGGGATTTTTTTTGTTTTGAGACTGTACTTGTTTAGACAGATGCACATTTTTTGTAATAATTTAGGATTATTAATGTTTTGTTTTTTTTTTTGGAATGTAATTGTTCAGGATTATTATTTTATTAATGCAATGCAGCATGGATGCAATGTTGCATGAGCCTTGTTTTTTTTTTTGCAAGGGTGTTTGGTATATGGACTGGTTTGGGGAGGTTTTTGCACTGATTTCGAGCAACCGGGACAGAATATTCCTCTTTTGGTGTAGCAGTTTGGGATGCCTTTGCACTTTGCATGTTTGGGACCCCCGTTCATGGTCTATTCTTTTGGGATCTCGCCATCGGTCTTCGCTTTGGATGTAGTTGTTCTTGTCGCACAGGCGTAGATGTCGTTCCTTTGATTACGGGAGACTTTTCATGCTCTTAATATGCTGGCTACCGGAAGGCGGTATATGCATGGGGGCAGCCCGTTTCTCTTGACCCTGTGGCTGATGGAGCGCTTGGGGATTTTTCGGGAAACCTCTGATATGATCAGATCTTGGACCTTTACCAGGAGAGGTGTTGATGTGGATTTTAATGATCAGGGCTCATGGGAGTGTTGGATGGCAGGTCGCCAGACTGAGGATATCAGATGGTCGGTGCCTCATTGGCGGGTGGAGACTCGCAGAGTGCTTCAGGACGGGTCCCATGTGGTCATGCTTTCGGGGTTTTCTCAGTCCAGCTTCTATATCCCGGCCTTGGTTCTGAGACAATTCGGCTTGGAGCAGGTCCCTTTGGAGGACTTTGATGATATAGCCACTAGGGTGGTGGCTTTCGCTTCTATGGATGATCCTGCGGTGTTTCCGTTTCTGTCCCGAGCATGGGGGTATGATGCCTTTCCTCTTCGGGTTATCCTCAGGCGTCCGAGACCGGTGTTCCTGACCACTTGGTACTTGGATTGGTACGAGAGACACTTGGGGGAGACTCAGGTGGCTATTTTGAGGCGGCGTGAGGCCATTATGGGCGCGGAGGACCTGACTGTTTCTGAGAGGAGGAGGGCCGAGGCGAGGGCCAATCCTCATGACAGGAGCGGAGACGCTGTGACCGACTACGAGGCTTATGTCAAGAGACAGGAGAGGAGGACTCCTATGCTACCAGCCAGGTTACAGGAGATGAGGGATGACGCTAGGGCTACTAGGGCCCTGACAGAGGCTGGTTTGATCGATCCCGTCCCTATACCGGAGCTCGGTAGGAGGAATACCGACATCTTTCTGTTCGTAAGAAAAGACCCGAAGGGGAAGAAGAGAGGGGATGCCAGTACGAGCGGCTTAGAGTGACTCTGAGTTTTTCCGAGTATCCCTTTCTTGTCTTAGCAGACACATTAGTTTGATTATGTATCTTAGTTTCTTTTAGCAGGTTGCCAGTTGTAGGAATGAATCGGGCTTAGACTCATCAAAGAGTTTTTAACTTGTAATGAATATTTGAATTGCTTCAGAGTTTTTCGAGACGCTTTCATGGTCTGATCAATTGTGCTGATGTCAAAGTATGACTTTTATTTGTGCTTTAGACCGAACCGTTTCAGCCGCCTACGTTCCCCTCATTTTGAGGAGCTCAGGTCTTCGTAGTTCAAGGCCGGTGAACTCTTTTTTTTGTTTTTTGTTTTTTTTTTTTTTTTTTTTTTTTTTTTTTTGGTGCAACCTGTTTTTTACCTAGGCCGCCCTTTTCGGGTTTCTAACCTAGTTGGGTATTACTCTTTTAGCACTCTTTTTTTTTGTTGTTTTTTTTTTGGTCTTTCTTTTTTTTTGTTTTTTTTTTTGGTGCAACCCTCGTTTTTTACCTAGGCCGCCCTTTTCGGGTTTCTAACCTAGTTGGGTATTACTCTTTTAGCACTCTTTTTTTTTTCTTGTTTTTATTTTGTTTTTTTTTATGCGTAGTATCTGCGCAGCTTGTCACCATTCACTGGGTGTACAAAGGGATTTCCGTCGAGGTCCGCGAGCTGCATGGCTCCTCCGGAGAAGATCTTCTGGACGACATATGGCCCGACCCATACAGGCTCCCATTTGCCGAGGGGGTTGGTACGGACTGGGGGCTTTTCTTTCAAAACGAGATCGCCTTCTCGGATTTCCCGATGCTTTACTTTCTTGTCGAAGGCTCTGGCCATTCTCCCTTGGTAGGCTCGGATGTGTTCCATGGCCTTTAGTCGGCGTTCGTCTAGTAGGGCCAATTCATCATGGCGACTCTGGAGCCATTCGACCTCGTTGATTTGGCTTTCAAGCAGCACACGGAGTGAGGGAATTTCCAATTCAATTGGAAGTACGGCTTCCATCCCGTAGGTGAGGGCAAACGGTGTTTCCCCTGTTGCAGTTCTGACTGATGTTCTGTAGCCCCAGAGTGCCAGGTGTAGCTTTTCGGGCCAATCTACGCCTTGACGGCCATCTTCGGATGATATTTTCGAGTCTTGTTTCTTTGCGCCAGCTCCCAGTTGGTTTGGGGCCCGTAGGGTGATGACTTGTGACGGGTTATTCGGAATTACGCCAAAGAACTGTCACATTCCCCTTCGAAGTGGGATCCATTATACGAAATGATTTCGGCCGGCAACCCGTATCGGCACATGATGTTTTCTTTGATGAAAAGGGCTACTTTCTTTGAGTTGAGGATTTTGTAGGACTTGGCTTCAACCCACTTGGTGAAATAATCCACGGCTACCGGGGACGAACTTCGTGGCCAAGTATCTTGCTGATGATGTGATTTTGCCTATGACATCAATTCCCCAAGTGACGAAAGGCCAAGGGGTTGTCATGCGGTATAACTCGTGAGGAGGCAAGTGATTAAGATTTGAGTATCGCCGACATTTGTCGCAACTTTTGACAAGCGGATGCGATCGGCTTCCATGGTGATCCAAAAATACCCCATTCTCGGTATGATTTGCATCGAGCTCGAGCATTCATATGAGGGCCGCGAGTACCACCATGTATTTCTTTCATGAGTTCGGTAGCCTCTTGTTTGCCGATACATCGCAGAGGGGGCCTTGATAACGTTTTTGTATAACATGTTTCCCAAAAGAACATAATGGGAGGCGAGCCGCTCTGTGGCCGAGAGGCTTTTTGCTTTGATTCCTTCTTTATATTCCCCATCTTCGTTTTTGAAAGAGGCCTCGCCATCCTTCGCATCTTGGTAAATCTGAGTGTACCGGGGATCATTGATCAGTTTCGGCTTCCGCTTCAATTTCGAAGCAATAGGCGGGGTTTTCTCTTCTCCCGACTACGAATGGTTTAACAGACTTTCCTTCGGTATTTCGACAAGAGAGGCTAGTGTAGCCGAGCATCTCGCGAACTGTTTCGGTCTCTTGGCGGTGTAATGAAAGCCGATTTCTTTGAATTGAGTTACTAACTCTTCCATGTAAGCATGATACTTAAACCCGGATCCACGAGTCTTCCATTTGTTAGAGACCTGATTGATGATGAGGCGAGTCACCGTACACCTCCAATTCCTTGATATTTCTTTCAAGGGCGGCTTCCAACCCAGACTATGCAAGCTTCATATTCAAGGCGTTGTTGGTGACTTGAAGTTCACCTTGCTGCTATGGGGTGTGTTCGTCGGTAGAGATCGACCGAAGCATTCCTATCCCGTTCCCCTTTTTGTTTGACGCCCGTCGAAGAAGAGTTGCGCGATTTTCTCCTTCTAGAGCGAAAGATTCCATCATCGGGAAATTGAGGTTCGAGGTCCCTGGACTCATCACTTGGGAAATCGGCCGGATGTTACGCCATTATGCGTCCTTTTACGGATTTCCTTGAAACATAAGCGATGTCATATTCGGCCAAAAAGAACGACCATTTTGCCAATCTCATGGAGATGGAAGGCTTGTCGAACGAGATATTTGATGGGGTCTATCCTTGAAAGCAAGATGTATCGGGTGAGGCCGCATGTAGTGCTTCAACTTTCCCACTACCCGGACCAAACCTGCGCAAGTCTTCTCGCAAGCGAGTAATTGAGTTCGCTTCCTTGGAGCTTTTACGCTACGAAATAGATGGCATTTTCGACTTTGGAATCTTTTTTTCTCTTGAGCTAGCATAGCCCCAGATTGCCGTATCCGTGATTAGATATAGCAAGAGTGGCTTTTGCCGATGTGGTGGGCAGAGAATCGGGGGATTCACAAGGTATGCCTTAATCTGTTCAAAGGCAAGCGACATTGCAGGGTCCATTACGTGTAGGCATTCTTTTCATCAACTTGAAGATTGGCTCGCAGATCGAGGTCACCGATTTACAAAGCGGCTTATGTATTGCGATCTTCCCATGAAGGATTTCACTGTCGGTGTCAGTGGTGGCTTCATTTCAACTATCGCCTTGATTTTACGGGGATCTACTTCGATTCCCCGTTACTGTCACCATATATCCTAGCACCTTACCTCGTCTTACACCGAAGGTGCACTTGGCCGGGATTTAGTCTCATGTCGTGGTCTCGGAGGCGGCCGAAGAATTTTCTCAAATCAACAAAGTGCGCCATCGATCCTCTGGAATGTATTATCATGTCGTCCACATAGACCTCAATTTCTTTGTGGATCATGTCATGGAACAGCGTAGCCGCCCCTTCCGGTACGTAGCCCCCGGCATTCTTTAGTCCGAATGGCATGACCGTGTAGCGTATGTGCCCCAAGGGGTTGTGAAGGCTGTTTTGGCTTGATCTTCTTCTCGCCATTTTGATTTGGTTGTGGCCGGCAAAACCATCGACGAAAGATTTGACTTCGTGGTTGGCCGTGGAATCTACTGAAATGTCGATGTTTGGCTGGGGAAATGCGTCTTTTGAATTTGGCTTTGTTCAAGTCTCTGAAGTCTACGCAAAGATCGGATCTTTCCGTTGGCCTTGGTCACAGTCACTATGTTGGACTGACCATGTTGGGTATTCAATGACCACTGATGAACCACATACGAGCATCTTTTTCTATTTCCTCTTTCACTTGTAGGGACCATTCGGGCTTAATTCTCCTTAGTTTCGCTTTACCGAAGCTTGACTTAGGGTCAAGCGGTATCCGGTGTTCGACTATGGAAGGGTCGAGGCCCCGGCATGTCTTTGTAGGACCATGCGAACACATCCACGAATTCTTTTAGCGATTCAATTAGGGGCATCCCTTTCGGTCCCTTCGAAGAAACTACCAATCTGCGTCTCTTTAGGCTCTTCCGCAGTTCCCAAATTCACACTCGTCAAAATCTCTTCGGCACTTAGGCTCGATTTTCCTCTTCCTGACAACCTTTGCTTAAAGATTTCTTTGATATATTGTTCATTTAATGTATGCGCTTTCTAGTGAATCGTTATTAACTGTTTTTAGATTATTAGTTAATTCATCATTAGTTAAAGTGGCAATTAAGGGATACTCAGAAAGGTTCATCATTTCATTGAAGACGAAAGGGAATACAGTGTTTGCTACAGACTCGTAGTCTTCAGGCGTGAGGCCATCAGACGACTCGGAAGACTCGAACTCGACAATGAGAGACTCGGAGGACTTTACAAAGGTTGACACGAAAGGACGGGGGACCAATCCAAGCTTGGTGATCATTTCTTCTTTGGTTGCGGACGGGCCTGAGAGAGTTTCCCAATTCTTTAGCGGCATCGCTGTCGGTGGCTTCACAACCCGGGAAAGGCATGGTCTCTGTGCTCCCTCTTCAGTCGTTGCTATCATCTCTTTGTCTGAACCGGAATCAATTGTGTTTGGCGTCTGAAAGCTGAGCATGTGGATGTAGGGATCTTCCTCAATCCTGGGGATTTCCATTTCGTCACACCGACCGCTCAATCCGGATGTAAGGACGTATTGCGTCTCGGTGTCTTGCTAGAAAAATCTCATTTCCCATACTCGAGCGGAAAGGCTTCAAGGTGTAGTTCAAGAAGGAGGACGTCCCACACGACGTTCATAGATTCGAGCCAGAGTCTGTCCAGGTGTTTGTCGACTTTTATCATGAAAATCTCCTCGCCCGGCGAGGCTAAAGAATGGGTTTTGCGAAATCTTGACAAATGCGTGATATGAGGACCGGAGACTTGTGTGCTGTATCATGGCGGTGTTCGCGTTTCCTTCCAAAGACGCCTCCAAGTGTTGGAAATAACAATTGAATTTGATGAATCGAACTTCTTGAATGCGCTTGCTTGAGTGTGTTGACATAGTTGGCATCGCACGGATTCCAAAGGATCTTTGGCGAGACTTGCCTCTTGAAGAAGGATGTAGCCGGTGTTTATTTGTGGACATTCTTGGCTATTGTTTCGAAACTTCGTTCCCTATGAGGAAACCGTCACCCCTTATGACTTCAAGGTCTCACGCCGGTTGATGAATTTGACGCATTGGTGGAGAGTGGAGGCTATGGCTTTCATGTGATGTAACCAAGGGCGCCACTAGTAGAGGCCGTGAACTCGGAGGGGATATCCATTTACATGGAACTTTACGGGCACCATTTGGGTTTCGTACCCGAGTTCCAGGAGTTCTTGTCCCCGAATGGGGACCCGAGGCGAACCGTCATAGGCCTTGACGGTCCGGGTAGATGGGATCACACGCCTTTCATTTATGCGGAGGGCCCTCGTAAATGCCGAGAGGAAGGACGTTTATCGATGATCCATTGTCTACTAACACCCTGGGGAGTGACATGGTGTTGAGCCGAATGGTGATGTACAAAGCTTCATTGTGTTGGGAGACATCTCTTGGCAAATCTTCATCGCGAGAAGGTGATCATCTTTGCCATATAGGCGGGGTCATAGATTTGTTCCTTATCTCGGGATAGAGAGTCATCGCCAGCCACTTCGTGCTTTTTTCTTGCGGCGCAGCTTTGCCGAAGCCCCTGGGTTATACTGAGGCCTTTTGTGGCGGTTTTGCCATCTCCAGTCAACATGTTGATTGAGTGGGAGCGCCAGATCGGCGCCGGTTTTCTTCATCGGAGGTATACTCGGGGCTGGACAAAGCCCGAACCTTGGGCGACCCCGAGGGGGGTTGGGTTTTACGTTACAGCCAGTACTTTACGGTATCACGAAGGTTTCAATTCAGTCGTTGGCAAGACTCTTCGCTCTTTTACCTCGGTTTGCTTTGGGAAGACCGACCGGAGTAGAGTACATAATAATCAAATCCCAGATGGCTCCCAGAGCGTTCCTACACTGTTATCACCGGCCTCGAATCTTTCCCTTCAATTTTTGCCGGGAGGAAATTTTCTTTTCTTAGGAGGACGATCCTCGTGTATCCGATCCCGATAATCCCTTTCAAGGCAATCGGGACCGAGTCACAAATATCCCACCAAATGTGTTCTACGGTGGTGGCGGATTTGGGACCTCGAGGTTGGCGGTCTTTGGAATGACTTTGAGTGGAAGCTAGTCGGGGATCTCTTCTGTTGGACTCATCGCGGTAGCGAGTGATTGGACTCTGCGCCGGATAATGAGAGATATTGAGGTCCCTGGGAACGGGCACATGTTTGTCTTTCAAAGTAGCCCCGGTCGGTTGGGATATTGTTAAGGTCCCGAAGTGGCGTGTGGCCTCTTCAATCCAGCCCGTTATCCTGTTTCCGGCGTTTTCCGTGACTTTGATGGTGACCATATTCCTTCAACCGTTCCTCGATTTTCATCACTCAGCCGATATTTGCGGGATCATCACTTTGAGAGAGGACGGCCGACAAGAACCGAACTCTTTCGTCCCCGATTCTTTGTTTGGGGGCCGCTTGCCACTGTAAGTCGGCGCGGTGAGTCCCGGCGGTGGAAACATAGGAATCTTGGGATAGCATCTTGACATATCCGGAGCGGGGCTGATTGAGAGCGGGAGGAGAACTTTCTTCCTTCTTTACGGTGAAAGTGTTATCGGAGTTGAGACGACGGCCAAGCCACGGCTTTATAGCCTCCCCCCAAAGAGCTCAGCATGTTTCTAGTTGCAGTCTTATTTGTTTCGCTAACCGATTCCACATTGTTGCTCTGTACGAGGGGTCGGGAGGCGGAGTGACGTTATCCCCATCATTACAGGCCGATGCGAACATTCTCCAAACCCGGAGTCGGAACAAATGGCGAAGCCGGTGATGCGCTTGACTCTTCCCAACTCGATTCGGTGACCCGGTGCCCGAAACCAAGCTTTGTGCGGAGTCATGGGGAAAGGACACGAGGGTTCGATGGCGGGAATTTGAAGGAGGGTAGGTGTTTGGGCTCTTAGGCTCATGCAACATGCAGTTATTTGTTCATGTTTACTTAAAACACGTTTTATTAACCTAATCGGTTGGAAAAGATTGCTCTTCTTTTTCTTAAACTACTCTGATTCCTGGATCAGTGGGCCCCGTCACTACGTCTATAAGCCCCTCGTATTCCACACAGTATTTCGACCTCCCGGGGTGGGCGGCCCCGGCGAGGGTCCTATAGGGCAAGCGGGTCCCACCGACCGAAAGAAAAACGATCCTAAAAGTCTGGCGGGTAATCGAGTCTTAACGAGCATTCGATGCAAATTACGGACAAAGCTGACGTCGAAAGTCAAGATCATGTCCGAGGGCTCGACAAAAAGTCGGCATAATTTGGACTGATAAATGTCCGCTATTGATCTTGACTTGTCGTCGCTGCC